>OX243841.2:2473395-2670895 GCA_945859575.2 Herminia tarsipennalis
CTATTAAAATAGAAGAATATTTATTGAATTTCCAATAAAAAGAACATTACAAAAAAGTATAAATATTGTACTTTTTTGTAAAGTTCTTTTTGCAAAGAACTTATTCTTTTGCCAGATATTTGTAATCTTTTGTCAAATTAAGTTGCTTATTTGTAGCGTTTAAAAGTTTTTAAAACTGCGTCCAATAATGCGTTCATTTTGCTTTAGTAGTGAATTGTAGTAATTAAAACTCTATCAAAATATTATAGACTGTCCTAAAATTATTAGATTCTAACAGGAACCAAAATTCAATATATCAAACTAAATGCTGACCGCGTTCACACGTACACTTGTCATCAACAATACACGCGCATGTTGATCCACTAACCGGATTCAATCGGACCGTACCGGATCCAGCAAGTCCGTCCGGATTTTGGCGGATTTTAGACCGGTTACATTCGGATTTCGCCTCGATAGATACGCGCGGTCGACCGTGCATAGTAGCATTTCTAAGCGCATATTCCAAATTTGTTTGGATTAGAAATTTTGATGTTACGTCTGGTGTAGGATTTAGCGTTAATGTTTAGATATTTTTGAATTTGGTTTTCGTAAGTGAAAGCTTGCGGAATTATTTTACTATATGTTTTAGTTTTGAGTAGATGCTTAGGACTTATTATTTTATCATGAAAATATGTGTACATTAATTTAATAAACTTGAATAAAATATGCTAATCTCCATTCCATAGATACCTACTGGGCCGATTTGGAAAATATTTTTATAAAGGTACTAGGTTATAGGCTACTGCCAGCTAGAGTTTTAAGTATCTTATCGTGAATATCTACATTAATATAATAAACTTTTTTAAAAGACGCTAATCTCTACAGATACTGGGCCGATTTGAAAGATATTTGTTATGAGGGTACTCAGTGTTCGGTTATAAACTACTGCCAGCTAGAGGAAGGTTTTTTAAGAACTAGGTTATATACTACTGCCGGCTAGAGGAAGGTTTTTTATGAACAAGGTTATAGGCTACTGCCAGCTAGAGAAAGGTTTATTATGAACCAGGTTTTAGGCTACTGCCAGCTAGAAGAAGGTTTTTACCACGTTCCGGTTGACGCGGGCGAGTCTCGGGCAAAAGCTAGGTTCAGATAAGATCATAATAATAAAGGAGTTTTAAGATTTTATAGGGTTGGTTCCTTATTAGCTTATTTGTCACCCAAGTGGAATGCAATAAAAAAAAAGTATGTTTCTCTTCTTATATTTAAACTGAATGCTACATAGCCAGTTTCTACCAGTGTCTTGTATTTTTTTCTACGCTTTAACTGCACAACTCTATGAATATTACATTTATTTTCATATTAGATATATTTCGGGACTCAATCGCGTGAATTATTTAAAGGTACGAACATTTTATTTACCCGACGTTTCGATCGAATTGCACCGATGGTGGTCACCGGTCGACTCTGCGTCGTGATTAATTCCCGAAATATATCTAATATGTATATAAATCAATTTATTTTCATATCTAGGTATGTACTACTTAATCTAAATTTTAGCAGATGGGCTGGCAGTGCCGCGTTATGTACGCAGTACTAAAGTTTTTTTTAACAGAATAAAGGTTTTTAGGTACCTGCAGATCCAAAAACATTTATTTTGATAGTAAAAACTTTAAAAAAATTATCTAACTCACTTCAATCACATTCATCATTCAGAAGTTTCGTTGTCTGTCTCCGAAACTCATCATCAGTGTTTTAAGAAGTTGATATGTGACTATTTCGGAATAAACCTCTTTCGAAGAAAAAAAGAATATTAAAAATCCGTCTAAATATGACAGATTTATGTCCATAAAACTGAGAGAAAATAAAAGCTTTTTATCTGAATTCAAAAAGGAGGTGGAATAAAAAAAAAATAGGTACGTTCCCTAATTTTTTGTTTTTATTCCACCTCCTTTTTGAATTAAGATAAAAAGCTTTTATTTTCTCTCAGTTATATCAAATACTACACATCAAAACATACTTTCTATATATTAGAGCATTATTACCACAAATCGGGAAGGCTTACATCCCTAATTGATACTGTTTTTTTTTTCCAAACTGTTCACTTTAAGTCAAAGAGCCCTTTGTTTTCAAATCCCCTAATGAGTAAATGAAGGGATAAAGTAGCGTAACTAGGGCTGAAGGCGCGACACCGGAAGAGCCCAGGGATAGAGCTCACAGAGCTCTCGAGAGCGTTGGCCGACGGCGTACACTAATTGTCTAAGTGTATAATGAACTTGTTCGTAAAACCCTTCAAGCGAACTTTGATATTAACGCAACATACATTACAGTATTTCTTAGAGTTAAATTTCCAACGAATTCTCTTGCGTGACAACCCTAGAGAACGCCATTGCTAAACAATTTTAAGTTTTATTTCTAGGGCGTAAAGTTCATATTTATTTGATTCAATTATATATGTTTTTAAAGGAATAGTAACATTTCTTGTCACCCCTCTCTGTCTGTATGTATGTGTCGGCTATTGTTTCGTTAGGTTAATTAGAAAGTTGGCTCGCAAAAATGGCGTACTGCAAAAGAGATGCCATTTCGTAAGTTGGATCCAGAACTTATTTTATTTTAATTAAATACATTTCGAAATAATTCTAGTTTTGTTATTGAGGAGGTGTCAGTTTTTACACTTGTAACGGAATAGGGGACGTAGAGAGTTATTTAAAAGTTTTTTGAGTGATGTGTTTAATGTGACTAAATTATGTAGATATAGATAGATCTATAGATTATAAAATTCGGACTCTTACCATACCTAGTTTTCTTAACAATATACTTTTAGTTTTTTTTTTATAATCGACAAAATTCGGAATAACCCTAGACTTTGTTGATATGTGTAGTTTAGTAAGCAATAACTAGATTTACTTTAATAGGTATACCACAAAACAATAAGATTATTATGAAATTCAAGGCTCTTTGGGTAGTGCTTATTAGGTTTTTTCCAAATCTATAGTTACATTCCAGTTTTTTGCTCAAGTTTTTAATTTACTTGATTATTCATTAAATCTAATTTCGACCTAATAACAACCTATGTCTATTTTACGATTAAATAATGTATACGATTATAATCATGGTGTAAATTAGGTAGATACACCGAATTATAAAAATACATTTTATTTGGGTTACTTTTCCAGCAATAATAATAGTACACAAGTATTTTGTAATGAGTCTGGTATATATATAGAATATGGTAAAAGAAAACCTTTTGAAATACGGTAAAGAAATTAAAAAACGCACGAAAACCAACATAACCTGAACAGTCTAGACAAAAAACATAACATACACAAATCCGCATGTAGTTTATGAGTTACCATTCATAGAGATAATCGTAAAATACTCCAGTCAGAAACATATTTATACAAGTACTGTACTATTTTAATACCGGCTCACATTTATGTAAATTTCCATCGATCTGTTACAAGACAACTGATCTAAATTTGTTCTTAGAAATATTTCAAACTCCTTAGTTCCCGTTACGGCACTCTTAGATCTCATGGACACCTACCGCTTCTCCTTACCACGGTAAACGTTTCCACATCAAAACAAAGCATTGTCCGGTACCCTCTTTCGTCCGAAATTGACCTCTGGAACGAATCTTCTAATTTACTTTGAAAACAATAATCATACAGATATTAAAAACATTTATTCAAACTAGAGACATTCTTAGAAAAATACGGAAATGTCACTTTTAGTTTACCGAATTGACAAAAACTGGGAACAGTTGCTCTTTTGTTTTGGGATTTGTCAAAACTCATTGTTTGAGAATGACAACATTCATTTATATAACAAACAACCTTATTGCTAATGAAATAGGATCTATGAGAGTGCATAATGTAACTTGGTTTTTGATAACCGTTATTTTGAACAAAAATATTTATTGCGGTTATGAAGACATTTTGTTCTGTTTGTTTGTCTTTAAGTTTGTCCGTTTGTCGGCTTTTAAGGGTATTTGTTATTAGTGTATTGTTATTTATCATTTGTTTTGATAATGTCGGTCGTTTGAAAACTATTGTTTTGAAAATATTTTGTCATAATTTAGTTAAAGTTTTATAACACAACTAGCTCCGCCACGCGATCTCGCTTGTGTTTAAATTACAGTTTTGCTTAGGCACGAGTTGTAAGTGTAAATTATAGCCATTAAGGATCTTGACAGTTATACAATGTATTATTCTATATTATGGAGGTCATTTCAGTAATAACGATATACTATTAGTATATTTTCGTTCATAATAACTTTGGTTTGATTTAAACTAGGTTGCCTTAACTCACAATACTACGTGCAACACGACACGTAGAGAAATTTCACCATCAGATTGGTTTTAAGCATTTTACAAGGTTTTCTATTACTATATTTAAAACAGTGACTCATCACAAAATACTTGTATAAAATTACTTGAAGAGTAACCCAAATAAAATGTATTTTTATAATTCAGTCTATCTACCTAGTTTACACCACGATCGGTCAATTGCGTATTGCGTTTTAATGGTAGAGATAAACGTTTTTTAATCGTAAAATAGACATAGGTAATTATTTGGTCGAAATTTGATTTAATGAATGATCAAAAAACTTAAGATATCAAGCAAAAAAACTGGGATGTTACTATAGATTTGGAAAAACCTAATAAGCACTCATAATGTATACAGAGCCTTGAATTATATTATTTAATATGTTACTCGTTGTATACCTATTAAAGTGAACCTAGTTATTGCTTACTAAACTACACATATCAACAAAGTCTAGGGTTATTCCGTATTTTGTTGATTATAAAAAAAAAACTATAGGTATGTATTTTGTTAAGAAAACTAGGTATGGTAAGAATCCAAATTTTATAATCTATAGGTAATTAAAAATAAAATTGAAGGTATTTATTTTTTTATTTTTTTTATTTATTAAATTTGCTAAATTCTGAAAATTACGTTGTTTTATAAAATCTGAAAATTGCCTTTATTTAGTTACAATAATTAAATTTAAAAAAAAAACATTTTTATAAGTCACACACACACACAGAGAAATGTTACAAACATATTATGTGAACAAATGTGCACAACAAAATACGGAATATCCTTAGACTTTATTGATGTGTGTATGTTTCTCTCTGAAAATATAACCATTTAGGAATTTATTTTGGTCTATTTTAATTGATATAGGTTCTACGTTTGACATTATACCTAGAACCTCTGTACAAGCTAAATCCTTAATGACTGTACAGATCTTGGTACTTCGATACAACATCTGCCTTTGTATGCTCTACATTACTTAACACACTATTTTTACGTAAAATCACCTTTAATACAATAAATCACATTCTAAACCTCAAACACTGAAATTCCCAATATATCCAAGCATCAAAATAACGCACAAAAATGTATCAGAAATGAATCACAGCTCAAAACCAAAACGCATCTCATTAATCTATCATTAGTTTATTAAAATTTCTATCTATAATGAATTTTCGTTCGTACAATGTGTGCGCTATACAGATTGCCCTCGGGTAGGCACAATGGTGTATTATCAGTGCTAGGTCATTAACTGAGTGCATTCTTGCTGAAAAATAATAGATTCAGACGTACTTTGCGTATAGGATATAGGATGCAGGAAGGTGAGGTGGCACTGGATTAAACTATGGTTAGAGGTTGAATATGTTAGAGATGTAGGATCAGTAAGTCGTATTTATATATCATGGTCTTGAACCTTTTTCGGTCCTTTGGGGCGACAGAGGTTTTATCGTGGTCTCAAAGATCACCATCTATGAACCAACAGTGGCAGTGTTGCTAAGTTGATCAATAAATGAAATTTGGTGTTAAGCTTCTGCGAGTGAATAAGGATGTGGACGACTGCGCGATACAATCCATGTTTTTTTTAAAAGTGTAAACCTTTTATCTTTTTAAAACAAAATAAAATATGCGTAGAAGAAACTAGTTCCAAGTTTACAAGATTGATGGAGTATAAAACATATTTTGTTGCATTGGACAGTGACAATAGTTTTCGTTAAAGTTCCTTGCTGGCCCATCTGATGGAGAAAACTTACCGTAGCTATAGGAAAAACGGCAGATGTTTCTTCAGATATACATTTTTTTTTTATTAGTCACTCCCGCAACAGGATACACGCCCTGTGTCGCGGGGGACTTTACAAACATACAAGTAACGGACACAAAGTTCACCCAGAATCGTCACAACAATTTGTGGGTCACACAAAGTGGTGTCCCGTGTGGGAATCGAACCCGACCTATTGCGTAGCAGTCGGATACACTCCCACCACGCCACAGAGGCAGTCAAAGTCAGTGTTAGTGAGATTGTCACTTTTAGCTGGATACTAAAAGTGACAATCTCAAAAAGTTCCTTAACCATAGATTAAGCTACATTAACCAGACCATGAACCATCTGTCCTTTAAAAAAACTAACCATAATGGTATGTCGGGCGAAGTGTCATGGGAAATTTGCGTAAATTAAAATAGGAAGATGGGGCGAATAGGCTTTAAGCCCATATTGTGTTCACCCCGCTTTTGTCACTATTCGAAGCTCAACGGCATTCGAAGACTAACTAGCTAATACTTCTCTCTCGCTCTAATATATTATGTTAGAGAGAGATGTATGCTGTCAGGTCATGACTGCAGGCGTCAGTATTGTGGCGGTGTTGAGAAATAAGTAATTAGGTGCGATGTCCTTTTGTTGATATATTTTTATATGAGGTTATGTATTTTCTGGTTTTTTAATTAATGGGTTATGTACGTGTTTATCTAGTAGCTGTTACTTATTGTGCGTTACGCGGTGCTTTTACATTGTGTTCTCATACGGAAGGATAGTGTGGAAGTCTTTGCAAGTTTATAAGCAGGCGTGTGATGTTAATGTTATTACAAATAACAATAGAGTACCCTCAGAATACAAGAGTACCTATGTAATTAAGATATATACTTGGAGAAAGTTATAAATGAAGCTGTTTATGTTCGTTTAAATTGGTTTATGTCGCAGTCACACTCCTGAAATATTTGTGGGCTTCATTTAAAAAAAAAGTATTATAATAAAATCTTGGGACAACTCACACAACGCTATCTGATCCCAAACTAAGCAGAGCTTGCACTATGGAAACCAGACAACTGATAAACATAATTATATATTTGTAAATATAAATATATATAGATAAATAACACCCAGACACAGAATAAACCATCATGCTCATCACACAAAGTTTTATCCTGGGTGGGGATCGATCCCACGATTAAACTTAATATGAAAAAAAAGAAAGCCATCGTAATGTAAACTTAAAATAAAGACGTTCAAAACGTCATTATTATCTTGGCGAATACAAGAGAATTTAATACAAATAAAAGAAAAAATAGTTCTTTATCACTCTAGATGACACCTAAAGAAGGGATATTAAGAAAACCTAAAGAAGAAGATATCTTCTTTAGGGTTTTTTAAGATCCTAAAACAGTTTCCATAATCGTGTTTTAATACAGATTACAATCGGTATTAAAACAAAGACATAAATAAAATAAAATTACCTCCTATACCTAATTACCTAAAAATAATCTTCGTAACTTTTTTGTTTTATTTATAATTCCATATTCAAAAGTAGAATAAATACTCAATAGCGTGAAAACTACTTATATAAAGATTACCAAAGTGAACAATGAGTTTTGTCAGACACCGGCGAGCGCCAAAGTCATTCACATTTAATATTTTTATTACTACATTTTGTTTCACCAATAAAACCATTTTAGTAAAGTGCAGTGACTATTGTCATATTGTTAAATAATTTAAATCTTTATTTTATTCTGTATTCGTTTTTTTTTTAATTGCAGCGGACAATGGCACGTTAAAATAAAATTCAATTATAGAACATTAGGTCGCTATTAGCGCGGGCTTTGCGCCTTTTTTTCATTTTTCAAACTACTGGATATGTTTTTGCAAGTTTTTTGTTGCGAAATGTTTTATTTTTAATATTTTTATGGCTAGTTTATAAGCGTGTGCCAAAATATTATTTTTACCTAATTATATAATTTTACAAAATTACCGCGTGTAATGTAGTAAGTTTAGGAATAACTCGTTATTTTCATTTATATCCAAGTTTACTAGATACTGTGATTAAAAGTAAATAGGTACGTATAGTTACCTACATTAGGTACTTAGGTATTTAGGAGCGTACAATTATTCTCCATTAATTGTACGCTCATACGTTCATACGGCATACTTACTGTTTTATTGAATGAGCCGTAAGACAGACAGTTACTTTTGTGTTTAATTAATGTGAAAGCAACTCTGTATGTCTCTTACGTTTTCACGCTTAACCCGCTGAAACGATTTTGATCAATTCGGTACTGAGATAGTTCCAAGGATCTAACCTATTTGTAAAGGAATTTATATATTTATTAATTTCAAATTGCATGAATCAGTAAAGAATTTCAATTTTGATAATATTATAGAATTTCAAAGTTAAAAAACTGTAAGCTCTACTTTCGAGTTGCTCTATCAAATTAATCAATCAAACTATGTACTTATAAAAAACTAACTAATAGTTTTGAGTTACTATATGCGTTACAATCTATATTGTTACATTTCGCATGCAAAATAGAGCTCACTATTTAACGAAATAAAAAAGGTATCAACATTCGCTTCGGCATAGTACTGTTTACTTAAACCGTGGATAGATGGCGCTAGTAGTATTGTAAAAATCGACGTGCGTTTACTTGGTATGAATATTAAGTTTGAAAAGTCAACCTGTTATGAACATTATTACATCTTACATTAGAATTCGAGTTCTCGGAAATTCTTTGTTATACTTCTCTATAGGTATTAAGTAAAAAATAACCATACCGCAAAATTTTAGCTTTCTAGTTCCAAGGGTAGACCAGGTATGAGCTGAGTATTAATAAGTAAGTGAATAAGTTATGGCCATGGGCAGATCTATGATTTTATACTGTAGGGAGGGGGAGGGGGCGCACGTGGCAAATGGTAAATGGCAGTGCCAGATCTAACATGCTTACGACAGAGGGAGTGGATGCCCAAAAAAACTTCTGGGGCAAATGGCTAAACAAATGTTTTATACAATACAAGAAATTCAGTAAGTACCTACACTAAGTAACCGCCTATGGTTATGGCTTTCATTTTTATATATGGGTATCTGGATCAGAGACCCTGACCCTGAGTGTGGGCGATCCAGCAGATCTAGATATCTACGAGGTTAAGTCAGGTTACCACTGTCGACCCATAGATGGGTGTTTTCGTACACTGTCACACCCTATAAAATTATGTAATAATAATAATATCTTGGGACAACTCACAAATCGTCATCTGATCCCAAACTAAGCAGAGCTTGTACTATGGCAACTAGACAACTGATAAACAAACTTATATAATTCTAAATACATACATATTATAGATAAATTACACTCAGACACAGAATAAAATTATAGTGCTCATCACACAAAGTTTTATCCTGGGTGGGGATCGAACCCACGATCTCCGGCTTAGCAGTCAGGGTCACTAACCACTAGACCAACATGCTAATACTAAGGGTTTTAATTGCCTGAATATTTAAAGGAAGGTTGAATGCCTCTGTGGCGCGGTGGGAGTGTTTCCGACTGGGTTCGATCCCCACCCAGGATAAAACTTGGACCAGGATGATTTATTCTGTGTCTTGATGTTATTTATCTATAATTTATGTATGTATTTAGAAAATTAAAAGTATGTTTCTCAGTTGTCTGGTTTCCATAGTACAAGCTCTGCTTAGTTTAGGATCAGAAAGCGTTGTGTGAGTTGTCCCAAGATATTATTATTATATTATTAAATACCTTTAAATTGCCAGAAGTTTAGAAGTTCGAGTAGTAAGTAAGTAGTAAACTCTACCTGAGGTTATGAAACTATTGTAGGTACCTATCTAACTATGAAGACTAAGAATATCTGTTGTATTTTCTATTACCTTAATAACTGTATATTATAAAATTCCATTTTTATACACATTTTAGATGCCAATAACACAAAAGCAGAATTATAGGTGAAATTAGCAACACATCATTACAGGAATGCCTACCTACTGGAGACATCTTCTTAATTAATTTCTCTATTTTCTGTTTTCACCGACAAACCAGGAACTGAACTCACGACCTCATTTACAAAACTGCGGCATGTATAAACCCTTCTTTGACCTCCATTAAACATATAAATTAACAAAATATTTAGCCAGTAACAGTACCCACTTGCTAAGAAAATATATAAATTCTTTGTAACAAAGCATTTTACGATTTCTATAATAATGATAAACTTTGATAGCTTATAAAAGTCTTACAAAACACTGGAATAAACTCAGTTTCGGCGATAAAACAGAAATTACTTACACTTAACTTATAATTATTTTATTGTAGGCGACTCTATTTCTTAGAACACGTTCTTGTATATAAAACAAAAGGATATCTCCTTCTGACAACACTACAATCTAAAATCAACCTAATTACTAAAGCGACAAAGTTTAATTTGCTTTAATGATTTTATGGAATTAGGACTATAGAAAAGTGTGGAGCGGTAATGAAAAAGTTATTTTATGATTGTAAAATATTTTTATGGTTGTTCCTTGTTACTTCGCACAATGGGATGTCGCCACAAGTTTTCTATAAGACAATAGAGGACAAGCGTGTCCGATACTCGATGGAATTACATTTTATTGCTATCATAGAGCTTTATAGAGAATACCTTTGATAGTCTTTCTTGTTTTGTAGTACCCATAAATTCTTTGGTGAAAAGAAAAGGCCCGATGACTGCTTATCATTCGATCATAAATCGATTCTAGGAAATACTCTGCAGACTATGTGAAACCTATTTTTGGTGCTTCAGCAAATATCATATAGAAGTGTGGATGCAACTCAAATGCCTCTCTTCGTTGACTTGCGTCCATAGATGGCGGTAGAAGCGTAAGTATGTTTATTGGCCATCAACATTCATTTGTAAAGAGTACCTACATTTTGTTAGTGTGGATGCAGGATGTAAATTCCAAGATTACAATGTAGATTTTAATACAATTCGTTTTTATGTCAATGATCATCCACTGGGAAACGGATGTATCAATTTTTTTTAAGTTATTGCATAGCTTTTATCGAATCAAGAAATTCTGTAACGAAAATAAAACCTAACACCCCCCACTCGGCCTACCATGTAGCTCGGCCGAGCGTTCGCTTACGTTAAGCGAACGCTCGGCCTCGCTCGGATATGTATATGGTACGACTGTACGAAGCTCGCACGGATCGAGACGAGCTGCTCCGAAATGTAATGAAAAGACAAAAAAAATACTGCATAAATAAATAAATAATTATAATTGCATAAGTTGATAAAAAATGCTATGAAATAGCTTTACCGCGGCAGACCCGTGTGCCACAATTTTTTTTTTTTTATAATTTATTTCCATATTGTATAAATTAGAACAGTGGTTGCATTGCATATCATTGATTACCAAAAAAATACGTTCTAAAAAATGCAATGTCACTGAACCTCACACTAGGATTCCCTGTGTCGTGAGATTCCGTGAATCTGTAATCTACAAGGTACCTAGGTATAGCTAACATTCATTGACTTCTATGGCACTAAGTATATAGTACGATGGCCTGACTACCCCATACAAAGTGACAGCAATTTCAAATAACGAATCGAATGGCCGTTTCGTGAACTTTTTTGACACTTAAGACCAAGGGCCGTTGCTGTTATTCTTGTTCACAAGTATAGACTTCAATTTTATTAATAATAATAATAATAATCGCTGGGTACATTTCTATAGTGTATACAACGATAATCGCCGGTTTGTGTCACATAGCCTTTAGATTAAAGTGTCTAACGGGCCTCTACGTGTTGGCTTCGGCTCCACGCGCGCCTCCCAAATGACCGGGACTACATAGTCCTGTTATGGCAACGACATACATAAAAATAATAATAATAATTCTTTATTACCACACAATTAAGATTCTTTACTGTAGCCTTTTTGGCGTACCTACTAGTGATATAGAAGTCAGTGCTAGCAGTACATTCGTAATACGTCCCAGGAAGGTAATACTAGTAGAAAATGTAGGAACAAGTAGGTACGGGTTATGGACTTGGATGTTTGATAGACTAGTACTGAGTCATTCTTGGCGTCTGACTTCAACACAGTATTAGTTTTTAAACTGAGCAGACGGTGAATTGTCACTTACTTCATTGACCGCTTTCTACACCCTTATTTTATTTATTATCCTTGTATTATATTTATTGTTATATTATTCTTGTTTCTCCAAACAGTCTTCCCTAAGGGGATGAAACGGGGGTACAAACCCTGTTTCATCACCTTAGGGGGTGAATTTTAGAAAATTCTTTCCTAACTGCTGAAGCTAATTATCTGCGTGCCAAGTTGTGTTAATACCTAGATCACTCAGTCAGTAACGGTTGCCTTTATATGTATATACAGAACGGGATTATGTATGCCCGAACCGGTTCCCGACGTAATAATATGACGTGTCATACCTACGTTCGTCACGACTGACCTATATTTAATCAATTATAAAAAAAACACAGGTTAAGTTTGCCTGCAGAATACCGACTTCTTGTAGAACCGATTAATATTATAAGACAGGACCAATCTGTTTTTGTTTAAGATTTAATTGGGTTGACTTTTTGTGTTACATCTGTGTTGGTATACTTCCCTAGTAGCTATCAATGTGCTGTGACATACCTATTGTCTATACCTACTAATACCTAGTCGGGTCGTAAGTTCTGTCACATCCATATTTTTTTTATCTTCGAATACTGGCCACATATGCTTCGACTAATTTTAAAAATAGAACATTCGCCCTTTTCAAATATAAAGAAAGTAATCATTTTTATTCATTTTCAAATATGGAGTGGTCGCAAAAGGAAGATAGAGTCGCGGTTATCGCGTTGCACCGCTGTGGTTACACGCCAACAGAGATTTTCAACATTCTGAAAAATTTGAAAATAACACTACGGTTTGTTTATCGCACTATCAAACGGTACACTGAAGATTCAAGCTTCGAAGATCGTAAGAGGAGCGGCCGACCTCGCACAGTTAGGACACCAGCGGTCATCAAAGCCGTGAAGGCGCGAATTCAACGAAATCCCGTCCGGAAGCAAAAAATCTTAGCTCTTCAGATGGGCCTAAGCAGAACCACGATTAAAAGAGTGTTAAATGAAGACCTAGGACTACGAGCTTATCGTAAAAAGACCGGACATTTTTTGAATGAGCGTTTGAAAAAAATTAGGCTGGAAAGATCCCGAGCTTTGTTAAGGCGGTACGCGGGAAAAAAATACCGCGAAATTTTGTTTTCCGACGAAAAAATTTTTAACATCGAGGAAAGCTACAACAAACAAAATGACAAAGTGTATGCCCATAGCAGTGAAGAAGCAAGCGCGCGTATTCCAAGGGTGCAGCGTGGGCATTATCCTTCGTCAATCATGGTTTGGCTTGGAGTCTCATATTCAGGATTAACTGAGGTGTTTTTTTGTGAAAAAGGTGTAAAAACCAGTGCCGTTGTATACCAAAATACCGTCCTAACGAACATAGTGGAACCTCTTTCCCAAACAATGTTCGAAAACAGACACTGGATATTCCAGCAGGATTCTGCGCCAGCTCATAGGGCACGAAGCACGCAAGACTGGCTGACCGCCCGAGGAATTAACTTCATTGGTCATGAAGACTGGCCCTCTTCTAGTCCAGATCTAAACCCACTGGACTACAAGATATGGCAACATTTGGAGGAGATTGTCTGTGCTAAACCTCATCAGAATTTGGAGTCTCTCCGAGCATCTCTGGTTAAAGCAGCGGCAGAAATAGACATGAATGTGGTGCGTGCTGCGATCGACGACTGGCCGCGTCGATTACGGGCATGTATTCAAAATGGGGGAGGGCATTTTGAATAATGTAAATAAATTTGGATTGTGCATTTAATTACCTTTCATTTCATATATAATTTTTAAACAATTATAAAAAACTGTATCATTAATCACATTAAAAGTTTTTGACAGAACTTACGACCCGACTAGGTATTATAAAGAGGAAAGATTTGATTATTTGTTTGCATTGAATAGGCACTGAAACTACTGTATCGATTATAAAAAATCTTTCACCATTAGAAAGCTACACTATCGGGGAGTAACCTAGGCTATACTATATTGTCAAAAAAATTAGAGATCCCTTTGAAAGTTACAATAATGTAACTCAAGGTATAAAAAACTACGATGTGACTCGGGCGAAGCCTGGGCAGGCAGCTAGTAATTTATAATTATGTTTTTTTTTCAGACAAAAAACATAATCCAATCTTTGGTTGATCGCACATTAAGTTTAATAAAAGGGTGAAAACATGATTTTACTTAAAAGTTATTAATTGTATCCGTGATACGGTATATTGAATTTGTATAGGGCCCGCGACACAGAGATCGTTTGCTTTAAAGAGTTATCTTTTTAAAGAAAGGAATAATCCAATTGGATTGTTCAACTAAGTACCTACAAAATTTCTTCTAAGTTGTCTAATAAGATATTAAGTTGATTTTGGGTTTTTAGTTTAGTTAATTTTACAATAAACCGCACTTAGCCTCATAATTTCGCCATTATTGTTTTTTTTTCTTATTTTAAAGTTCAAGACAGACTAGTCGATTTTTAAACCAATTTCTGCCAGTACGTAATAAATATATATTGTACTTTGTTTTAAAGACAACTCCAACTAAGGATTTAAGCTGTGTGTCGCGGGGGACTGTACAAATCACCGACACGATATACACTCAGACTCGGAACAACAATTTGTGGATCACACAAAGTGGTGTCCCCGTATGGGAATCGAACCAACGTCATCTGGCTAAGCAGAGCCATTAACCACTAGATAGACCAGTCAGATTTAACGGGTATTTAATGTATTTCGTATATATTTAGGTACTACATCAAATGTTGCCAAACAAACAGCTCTATCTTTGTCCTAAAATCGACAATGCACACTTGTCATAAATTACCTACTTGCAAAATTGCTAGACAGTCTAGACAGTTTTGCAGTTTTTTTTAAAGACAGCTCCCGCAGTAGGGTTCTACTTTAAAATAAACAAGTAACATTGCAGCATAGCTGCAACTAGTAAAAAAAATACAAACTTTAGGATCTTAATTATTATATTTTTTAAATGTAATCAGTACTTAAGAATAGTAGAAAAGACGACTCCCGCAGTATGGGATAAGCCCTGTGTCGTAGGGGACTTTACAAACATACAAGTCACGGACATAAAGTACACTCAGACTGGGAACAACAATTTGTGGATCACACAATATGCTGTCCCGTGTGGGAATTGAACCCACAACCTCTTGAATAGCAGTTGGACACACACCCACCGCACCACAGAGATATTTCTATAGATAAAGACATGTCATAACATGAGCAATTTCTATAGTTAAAGATATTTTTGATTTTATTTCAAATAAAGATATTTGTCAAATACAAACACATATCTTTATTTGATTGAGAAAAAGGAATATCATTTCTTTATTATTTTACAAAAAAAAAAATAAGAAGAAAATGCGAAAGTGGATAGAAATCTATAGAAATGTTTGGATAGTGATTTCATATGTTTAATAATAGAGCATTCGTTATTTTCTTTATATAGTTAACACTTTTAAAAAACGTCACATATCTAAGAACACTTGGGCAATCAAGACGAATCTAACGACGTCTTAATTGTATAAATCCGTTCAGTGGATTGGGAGATATCAGGTAATAAAGAATACCTATTACATACATACATACAAGATACGCGCGAAAAACGTAACCCTTCTTTACAGTCGGGTAAAAAAAACATCTAAACGACTTAACTCATGGTGTATTTGCTGGCATTTATTGAGGAGTTTTATTTTCTATCTGTGAAACTCTAAATCAGATCTTTACGAAATTGATAAGGGACCAATTCCGAAAAAGGAATTTTGAATATCCATTTATATGTTACCTTAAATGGCTGAAGTGTAGTGTATCTTAAGATACACTGGTGTATGTTGACAATCATAAGATAAATTAATTCTTTTGGTAATGATTTCCGTCATTCACCGGTGAATGTTAACATTTAAATTATTATACTTAAATATATGTATATAGCTAAATGTAATATATACCTATATAAATAATATACCTATATTATTTATTCATGCTATACACTACCGCTATTTATTTCTAGTAGATAATTTGTTTCTATCGATCCAAAGGTTGCCTGGAGAGATCGCTATTAGCGATAAGGCCGCCCATTGTATCTACAAGTAAGTTAAACAATGTTATACCTTGTTCTTGTATATTTAGTGTACAATAACGATTATTATTATTATTACATTTGACGACTTGATTAATGTTTAAAAAATAATGTGCCAAATTATGATTTCTAAATTGTAAATTGGTATCAAAACATAATGTAGTAAAGTACGTTCTAAAATCGTCCAAGTTTGACTATAGATAGATTCGGTTTGGTGAGAACTTGTGTGACCCAGGCAGCGGCCGCCGAGTGGCAGAAATATTAAATTGTTTTAATAACCAAAAAATATAGTTTTATCTTATACGAAAATACTGCAAACATCAAAGCATCTAAGATTCACCGTGATGCCCTGTGAAAGTTAACATTCGCCGGTGTAAGTCTGGAATCATGTACCTAAGTATAAAATAGGAAAAAAAATCGAAGATACACCATCGATACACCGGTGAATCTTAAGATTTACTAATTTCGGTCATTCACAGTAACATGTAACAATCATGTCACATCCATTGAGAACCTCATCCATTTTGAAGTCACTTAAAAAACAAAGCTTATTGAACCGTTTAATACTAAAACGACTTTAGCTTTGCAGTTAGGGGGCGAATTGTAAGTCGCCGTTCGTTTCTCATACCATTTTTTTCCTGCGTATTCTTCCAATGTAAGGAACCTTTAAGGAATATGATTTATCACAATGCTATAATTGTTTTTATTTTAAGTTTCTGTTTAACAACGGTCCAAACTCAACTGAAAGGTATATCTAAAATATTGAAACTTTTACTTGTTTCAAAATAATTAGTGTATAAGCAGGTGTATATAAGTGAGATCAATTACTTTTATAATAAGTAAATAACGTCTAATTAGTATATCTATATTGTTCCTATTTTACATAGATATAAGATTGATATTTAATAACTAGATACATAAATACATAATTCATTATACCGTAAATAGCTATTATCTTATTAAGACGTAAATAATACAATAAGGGATGTTAATATTACGAGCTCGTTTATTCCACGAAAGTATTTTCATAAGAGAGTATAATACCTACATATTAAACGTATTTCTAAGGAGATTATGTCTTATTATAGCTCTGTCGTTAAACAAGATTACATATTATCATAATCATTAAGACCACGTCTCAATTTACTAGACACCCGATTACAATGCGCCCAATAAAATAGCTTAATCGCCAAAGCTCGTGATTTCTATCGTAAAACGAACTAAAGGTTTCGTACAAAAAGGTGACATTCAAACGTAAAATCGTGGTCTATTTATATCACAATTTATTTGGTACACAACCAAATTCCACAATACAAGTGTGTAAAGTATTCTATTACAACAGTTACATCATGCATTGAGCATTCACCGAGCGACATGGCTCCGGGCAGATGCACGCCTGTTCCGCGCCACGGCACGCCGCTCTATTGTTGCGTGCGAGCGAGACGCACACTCCCCATTGTGTGAGGGACAAGGACAGAGAGCTGGGCTAAGGTGGGGCGCAGGCTGTACACGCCGCGCGCTGATTGGCCGCCGCCACGCCGCCCAGAAGCCGCGCCCCCCGCACGCCGAGGCCCACACGGCCGCTTCATCAACTCGCCAGTCTATCGTCCGTCTCCGACGCGACACAATCAACTCCTCGTCTGTGCTCATTCACCGCATTGTGCCATACAACACCATAGAGCTAATGCTCTAACAGAACTTACGACTTAGTAATAAAAGTTCAATCGCCATGTCGACACTTAGTCATCATCCGTACGCGTTTTCCATGCATCCTGGTATGCTGCCGGAGTACCCGAGTGCTCCTCAGCCGCTGCCGGCCACCTCGCCGCAGTCAGAGGGACACATCAAGAGACCGATGAACGCCTTCATGGTCTGGTCGAGGCTGCAGAGACGTCAGATCGCGAAGGATAACCCGAAAATGCACAACTCCGAGATCTCTAAAAGGCTCGGAGCCGAGTGGAAACTCCTCTCCGAGATGCAGAAGCGGCCATTTATTGATGAAGCAAAGAGGCTGCGCGCTCTGCACATGAAGGAGCACCCTGATTACAAGTACAGGCCGCGCAGGAAGCCCAAGCCGCCCACACAGGGAGGAGCTCCCGGTGCCGGTGCGTTCCCGAGCTTCCCTCTGCCATATTTTGCTGGACCAACTCCGGGAGTAGGACACCTGGACGCGCTGTCGTATCCTGCCGTGCCTCCGTACTTCCCACATCAGTTGGATCACCTACAATTCTCGAAGTTGATGGCGCCGGCGGAGAAGTTGCCGACGGTATCGTCATCGGCGGCAGCCGTGGTGTCTTCGTTCTACTCGTCGCTGTACACGTCGCCGGCGGCCCCCCCGAAACCTTTCCACTCGTCGCTGTTCCCTCAGTACGGGATGGCGCCCTCCTCCCCCGTGTCTCCCGTGACGCCGACGCAGCACAGCCCGCACGACGACCAGCTGAGGCGGCCCGTCTCCGTCATATATTGAAGACCAACCTGCCTTCCTTGAAGGACGCCTTTCAAGGTTCGGCACGTAGGTACATGGAACATCAGTTAAAGTGTAACAGACTGTGAATTTAACACAAATGTATGAACAATATTTATTTTCTAGAGTTACATGATGATTATAAAGAGTGCGTCTCATATCAAGTGGTTTGTAAATATGTTAGGTAGCCTCGGAAGAGGAGAATTGAGTTTAAACTGTGATTTCTTTTGTTTTCGATGCATCTGTAATGTTTAAGGTAAAGTAGCACCCGTTCGTTAGTTATGTCAAGTGAGATTGGTACCAAAAAGAGATTATTTTCTATAGGTGTCTCATCTAGATGAATAGTTAAGCATTGTATGTCAGCCCTGATCTTTGTTTTATTGATAATATTGTGCCTGTTGAGTTTATTTGTTTCTCGCCTTGATTCTGTCAGGGTTGTCTCACAATAACTTTTTTCAGTGTATATTTATTTATTGGTTCCAACTGTAGATGTAAAATTAAGAACTAGTTGTCTTTATCGTAAGTCATTAGTGCATCCCAAAATGTATATATTAGTGTATTAATTGAATTATCGATGTCAGTACCAACGATGTATTATAGTATTTGAGAAAATAACTTTGTTAAATGCCATACAAAATAAACTAAATTGTTTTTATTTTAATTTATGGTTTTAATTGATACCCTTTTTAATTAGAGTGTTTGTTGTTGGAGAAATAAAAAGTACCTACGGAATTAAAAGTCAGTTACTTGAATAAAATTGAAAGTCATTGACTTGGATTTGATGAATGGGCTTCATTGAGCGAATAAAATAATAACTGACACATTCCATTTTAATTTGAAATTGGAACTTTCGAATGTACCTACTTATTAAAATAAACGTTTCGATCTCGGATGATCATTAATTTTTTCAAATTAATTTATTCAATCGCATTATTATTATTTATTGGAATTCCACACACTGGATTTATTTTAATAATAACTTTTGATTATGTCATCAGTTATTTTGACGTGTTGAGTGTTAATTACGAGTGTGGCGACTTCCGGGGAAGTCGATGCCTTTGAAGTTTAACATCATTATATAATTAAGTGACATTCAGTCGCATTCATATCCTATTAAGGTTAATTGGCGCGTACCTACGTGATTTAATTTCGAACATTTTTTATTATTGGTTTCTTTTATGTTTTTTTAATCAAATATAAATATTTTAATTGAAACATGTAGTTGACTGTTGATAATTAAAACAATTATTGTAATATCTTACAATGACATACATGACACAAATGGTTAACAATACCTACAATACAAATCAATTGAAATTTAATTAATAATAAATAAGATATTACATTTATTTTACTACGATCTAGTTTAAAATTAATTAATTTGAACTGAATGCGTTATAATTATTTCAATTACAAAAAATAATTCTTCATTACAAAGTGTAAACAGTTTTTATGATAATCCCGTCGGATAGAAAAATCTCAATTTTAAAATTTCTCTTTAAAATGTGCTCTATTTTTTACTTATTTAGTCACTACATAATTTGTATAGGTAAATATATGAATATTGAATACGCTAAAATAAATAATGTGTAATTTATAAATGCGCACATTTTTTAAATAGCAAACCTTTTTAAACAAGTTGTATTATATGTCATTGCACTTTACAATAAATCATGATTAAAATTGTAATACCAAATTATTTTAAAAGATATTCAACTTGTACAAACAGGCTTTAAATTTTTCGCGGTCACACTTTACGGAATTATTTCGGAAAGATCACACACTTGAAAGATTAATCACTTTATTTTTAAAGATTAATAGTTAATACTTACTTACATTTTATTTTATGTCTCCGTTAAGGTACGGTATGTTTTGAAATTTAGACATTTTTTAGTAACAAATATTTCTAGATATTTGTCAATCTTTTTGAAAGCATGTAAAGTGTGTTTCAAGAGCTTTTTGCCAGTCGTAACTGATTGATGTTAACTTTTAATTGTTTTATTGGTACGAACAATTTATTAAATTCATCATATTATTGATTTTTTAATGACTTTTATTTAAAGTAAGTAGGTAAAGGTTATGGACAATAGATTTTAAAACAGTTCAAACTGTTATTATGTAGTTGTTTTACGGACTCTATATCATTATTTTAAGTAAGTATTTAATATGAATACTTTTACTAAAGCTATTACAACCTGCTCTTATAGTAGTTATATATTTATAAACACATAATGAAACACAAATACATAGTTACAAAAATATATTAGACATGATTACCTAATACATATGATATTTTTATAGTGTTACAATTTTTTTTAATTACCTACCTACAGACAATAAAAAGAAAAAAAATATATTTTGGTTTAACGTAGTACCTAAACCTCTGATATTCTTTACAATAACGTTGCGGTTATATAACCTGTAAACTTAAAGTTATCAACCATTCAACCCTGTCAAAACTGCTCTACATTCGAGACTCGATAGATGGCGTTCAATGTACTTTTTCGTCCATGAATATCCTGCGAATAGATTCAATGATATTCGACAGTAAAGATATTGTAAATAATTTTACAATTTTCGAATATTTAAAAATTGAATATCAAATCAAGAAAATAGATAATTATAGATATTATAATTAAAGATATTAGAATAATAACGGGACTTAATCGCGTGAAATATTTAAAGGTACGAACCTTAAAATAATTAAAGAATTTTTAGTTGGTTTCCTCAAATTATTTCTTTAAAATACTCAATATATTTACCGTGTGGTTTAAAAATAATGCCACTCCATCTCTTCCTGTGGGTGTCGTCAAGGGGACGACAGCAGCATCCTCTGTGTACATAAAAGTCTTTCTGCGATCGCCAATCCGCTCGCCAAGCGTGGCGATTATGACAATTATCCCCAGGATCTACTGGGTAGACCCGTGCCCAGCAGTGGGACATCATATGGATTGAGGTTTATGAGAAAAGAATAAACCAATAACTAGAAATACTTTTTTCGCATTTGTTATTAAGTACTTAACGTTATAATACAGCTTTTACTTTATGTTATACTTACTAAAAAATATTTTAAAGATTTAATTACAACAATACACACTGAATTGAAAAAAAAAACAACAATTAAAAGTCACAAGTCAAAGTACTTTATTCATAAGGTTACAAAATGCAACGCTTATGAACGTCATAACGTAATTTAGAACAGAATGATTCTACATTTTAATGCGAGTTCAAATAAAGTTGTGAGAAAAGAACTTGGTGATAAAGACTCATCAAAAATTCTAATTAACTCATAGGTAGGTACCTATTATACGAGCAGATGCATCAGGTGGTGTCGTGGTAGAACTCCTACACATCGCTATAGACAAGTAGCATTATATTACCCTAATTGCATAATAATACATCAGTCCTCTAATATGGTGTATATTATAATGATAGTAGCACCTTACCTACACATCTATACTAATATTATAAAGCGGAAGAGTTTGTTTGTTTGATTGTTTGTTTGTTTGTTTGTTTGTTTAAACGCGCTAATCTCAGCATCTACTGGTCCGATTTGATTTTGTTGGATAGCCCATTTATCAAAGAAGGCTATAAGCTATATAACATCGCGCTACGACTAATAGGAGCGGAGAAGCGACGAGAAATGTTTCAAAAACGGGGAGAAATTACGCATACGAAGTTGCGCGGGACAGCTAGTACATTATAAAATGATATAGGTATACTACGGGTCTTAATCGCGTGAATAATTTCTACCGTATTGCAACGACCGTGGTCACGGTTGGAAGTTGCAGTATGGTCGTTGCAAACGTCGGGCAATAAACAACGTATTTTCCTTAAATTATTCACGCGATTAAGACCCGTAGTAGGTATATATAATTTTGTAATATGTACAAATCGCGAAAGTTTATGTACATGTACAGTTTATAAACTTTTTTACCCGTTGTTGCAACATTTTTCATTGCTGCTCCGCTCCTATTGGTCGTAGCGTAATGTTATATAGCTTATAACCTTCCTTGATAAATGGGCTATTCAACAGCATATATTTTTTCAATTTGGACCCGTAGTTTCTGAGATTATGGCGTTCAAAAAAAAAAAATTCTTCAGTTTCTTCTTCGTTCTTTTCTCCAGCTTTACCTATTGCTTACGAACAGAATCATGACTTTTAACAAGTGTAGTATTTTGCTTCCTAAGTGAATAAAGAATTTTTGATTTTAAATATACATTATAGTTTGAATCAGTTTTATATTTCATTTATAACTACAAAATAATTAAAATAAAAAAGAAGTCATTTAACTAACTCTACAAAACTATTTTTAAACCAATTAATAGCATTCAGGGGTCCATTTCTATTTAACCTGTACAAAAAACTTTGATACTTTTCAACTTAAAATATAACGTTAGGTATAAAATAGGACAAAAACAATATCTAGATTAGTTTGTACAGAATAGGGTTGTCCCCCACTCCGCTGGGAACACAGAACACGGCTTTCAATTTAATAATTACCAACCCTTAGTCTGTACGGGGGCGTTTTTCAAATCAATTGTTTTATTTTATACCGTTCTTAGCTTTAAGGATAGGGCCATTAAGTTGGTATTTAACACGCTTTTTTTAAGTGTCCATCTCCATAACTACTAGGCCGGTGTTAATGGTACTCGTATGTGATATGGAGGTGGTGGTTCAAACTTGATGAAGGACAGAGGGGGCAGAGTATTGCATTTGTCAGGCCCATAGAGTTGAAATGATTTTGCTAACGTGTCTGTTTACTAGACGGAGTAATTGTAGGTTAGTTGACTGAAAACATGACTACCTATTTATTATAAGCACAAACACGTTATCCAAAACATTGCAACTCTATTCTCTTAATCTCAAATTCCTTTTCCTTGACACGACAAGGGAGACACATTCTCTCCCAGACTGCCAGGTAACCAAAGCACAAAAGGGTGTAGCTTTAGAAGAACGCTCACCCATCCACGGATGAGGTAAAGATAAACCTTTAACTTTTCCGTGCACCCATCAACCCTGTACCGATGCCAAAATACTTACCAATATGTATTTTTGTGGGTGTTTGTTTGTTTAGGTGTTTATTTTTAGATACGACTGACGTGAGATAGCGCTTATCGTTAAAATGGCATTATGTTACAAATGACAAAATGCTTTCAATTACTCGTTGTCCAAATTAATTGTATATTCATTAATATATTGTATTGTATTTGACATTGCTTGTCGTTTGAATGCCAGCTAAAATTAATGAATAATGTTTCCTTTTTAGGTGATATTTGTATATCTATAATTTACATTTTTTTATACACTTAGCTATTCTTATTTTTAACAACACTTGCATTTGGGAATTATTTTTTGACATGGTGAGCTACGCAACTTATGTCTTGATTAGACAATACTAGACTTACTAATTAATATTCAAAGTTAAATAGTTTGTATAGGTACCTCTAAAATGGGACTGAAATAGTCAACCCAGGCTCAAAGCTCCTTAAAAAGATAAAAAAATCCTATAAAAGTAAACCGTGAATAACAAAAATAATAACAATAATAACCTAGCAATGGAAATCACTGACTGGATGGGTTAATTAAAATTTTGGGCTATCGGGGTAAGCAAATAGCCGGCAGCCAAGCTAAGTTATTTTAGCAAAGATTAAGTTCTTTTTTCAGGATTTTACCTGTATATTTTTCAATTAATGACTGCCTCTGCGGTGCAGTGACATCTTGCGTAGCAGTCGGACATACTTCAGTGTATCCGACTGCTACGCAAGAGGTCGTGGGTTCGATTCCCACACGGGACACCACTTTGTGTGATCCACAAATTGTTGATCCGAGTCTGGGTGTGCTTGTGCTTTGTGTCCATAACTCGTAAGTTTGTATAGTCCCCCTCGACACAGGGCTTGCATCCTACTGCGGGTTTTGCCATTAAAAGAAAAAAAAGATTATATCAAAAAATTACTTCATCTTAGTCAAGCTAAGTTTACTAGCTTAGTTTTTGGTCAGCAACTAGCTTTATGAGCCATTAAAAACGCTTATTTAGAGGCCACACATTGAAAGGAATCCAACGACTTTTGAATTAATCATTAGTTCGGTAAGTCATTGTTCTCAGTTACGATCCTTAAAGGGTTTTGGCGATTTCTCTGTCGAACCCGTCAAGTGGATTTATCTGTCGAAAAGTAAATTAATTTGTCAATGAATTCATCAAGATTTTATGTTAATTTGATATTTAAAGACGAGATATTAGAAGGTTAAGTTTTGCTGTTATGATTCTAATTAATATTTATTTATTTAGTTAAATATTTTTAGTTATTTAAGTGCGTAGAAGCATATATTTGTGATCAATACGCCTGTTTATTTTATGAGACTTGTACTAATATTTCACTTGTTTCTTTTAAATATATGATACCATCGTATTTTTTTAACAAATGTGATATAACAAACGAGTTTTCTTATAAAATTTCTCATTGGTTCATAAAAGACATACATGAATAAGTATAGATTTCTATTGGGTTCTGAATATTACACTTTTTATGTAGGTATGGTGTATGTCTACCTACATAAAATGTTTATTACATCTATCTTATAAAATAAAATATTCCATATTGAATCCGTTGTACACAAACCGTGTATTATAATTGGTCGTTCGCCAGCACAAAATACCCAATAATATTCAAATTTTCAAAAATGGAATCACGAATTAAGCCTGAGTGTTGCCAGCATTCGAGCATTTTCTCCCGTTCGAGTGTGCCCCATTTTCCCCATTCCCAGTGCGGGTATTGTAGTGAAAATATATTTTGTATGGAGACGGCATTACAATGAGAAGTCCGTGTTATTTATTTAGATGTATTTCATTGTGCGGACTAGAGTTCGATTCCGGGTCGTACGACCAGACGGGAGGCAATCCAGTCAGGGCCACTGTACCCCGTACAGGTAACGGATTGGCAAATAATTGAAATCTAGCCCCTGCTATTGTAAGGAATATCTAACGAAAAATATATTTGCCCTTTCTTGACTTGAAGTACTTACTTACCTTCGTAAGATGGAGCATGTAACATACAATGAGTAATAGAAACAAGTACCTGCTTACTTGGGATATATTTCTATCTTTAGCTTAGCCTAATGTTATGAGATATTGATTTCTAATTATGGTGGCTTACTTTTTAACTGTGCGTGAGATACTTTTTAACTGGGGTGTTATGAGTTTAATGTGAATAGTGAACGTTTTGTCTCACCTGGGTAGGGTTTTTTTATTGTAACATTTTCTTGTTAATAAGGATAAGGTAAAGTTTTAAGATTTGGTTTGAAAAAAAAAAGCTATTACTTACTTACTTTTCAGCTTATGTGCCCGTGTGACTATTTATGAATCTAAGATAATCTACATATTTGTACTACCTACTAAATCGCATTGATAAAGATATCAGCTCACAAAAACATAGATTAACAGTGCTTATTAGTTAATTAGTCTTATCCCATAGAAATCATAACACTGATGTTTAATTCATTAACAGAGTTTTTTAATAAGACATCAAAAGTCTAAACTTTCACATTTGCTTTATAATATCAGACTAAAAGTCATACCTCACGCTGCAAAAGTATCTACTTAAAAAACAAAGCTTATATTCAAAACAAAATCCAATTATATTGAACCAGTATCATCATTCATCAATCAACAATCCCCAATCACCAATCGTTACATCCGACACAAAAACTGGACAGCGCCATTCTAAAATAATTCGCGTACATTTTCAGTTGTCAGTGCGACAAACAAAACGTTCATAGACAATGCCTTTTGACGGCCAATGTTGCTAGACTTATAAAATAAACTGCAATAATGGGTACTCTCAGTCGTGATTCGAAAATTTCTCGCGTCGATAACCATTGAAAGTGATAAATGATATTTATATCTACAATAGTGTTGTCAAGATTAATTAAAGCTTGTGTTGCTTAAATAGTTAGTTAGGCAAAGAACGGGTGCTTTTTGTGTTTTTTCAAAGGCGGTTGCATAGCTTCGATTCTTTGTTGTGAGTTACCTTGTGGGATGGTATTTGTTATTTGTTTAAAATTGTTTATTTACGTTATGAAATCTTGTATTTTCTCTATGGGCTGACATACTATATTTAAGTAGGTAGGTACTGTAGGTGTGTTAAGCAATTATGTTGTATATTGAAGAGACACATCATTAAATTTGATGTGAGACTTGATTAGGCAAGAATAATGGATACACTACTATATAATTATGTTTATTTTCGTCTTTAACTAGCAACAGTCTTTAGATTTACTTTCTACTCGTCCTAAACAGAAACAACAGTAGGTACGATTTTACTCAAAACAATATAAGCCTTCATAAATCTTTTTAAGTCGTTAGTGCCTAATGTCAAGTTGCTATCAGTTACCCTTATATCAATATATGATAAGTAGTTGTCCCTATTTATAGTTAGGTTTACTCTCATTTTTGACCGCCTCTGTGGCGCGGTGGGAGTGAATCCGACTGCTACGCAAGAGGTCGTGGGTTCGATTCCCACCCAGTATAGAACTTTGTGTGATGAGCACGATGATTTATTCTGTGTCTGGGTGTTATTTATCTATAATATGTATGTACTTATTTAGAAATATATAAGTATGTTTATCAGTTGTCTGGTTTCCATAGTACAAGCTCTGCTTAGTTTGGGATCAGATAGCGTTGTGTGAGTTGTCCCAAGATATTATTAGATATTATTATTACTTTGTAAATCTACCATAGGTTCGTAAGCAATATTGCGCAGATTGCGAATATGAGTATTGATTCCTTATATTTAAAAATTTACATTAAAACCGCTTCATTTAATTTGGTAAATACCTTTAACTCAGGGTAGAAAAGTTTAGGAAAACAACATAAAATTGTTATTGCCTGTAGTTTGTCAAACTTTCGGGCCGCCTGTCGTCCTGATTCTGCATAGTCCACACACTGTAGCGATTATTGCCTGTTGGCAATACTGGGGCTACGCACTAGCAGTCGACAGTCGGCAGTTTCAGACCGCAAGATCACGCACCGGTAGTGGCCTGTGAGGTCTTCATACCAGCTGAACGGTTGCGGGCTGGTTACTTGCTAGTGTGTGTTCGATTGTCACGGACTGTCCGGCCGATACCTAACGACGTACATCGCATTGGCGGCGAGCCCATACACTATGAGTTGTATTGGCTGTCAGTACAAAACCTTTAATAGAAAACTGTTAGTCTGTGGTCTGTTGAGATTTACTGACGGGCTGAAATCCGCCGGCAGCCTGGTAGTGTGTTGGAGTCTTTTGAGAGCTGCAGTTTAATGCAGATTGCTAGTTATAATTTAATTGATTTAACAATCAATAAATTGTCGAGTATAATAGCCATTATTTACAGCTGGAAAGGCATCCAAATATCGCAGATTAAGAAAACCGGAGAAAAGCATGTTGAACCATGCTCAGTGTAGGGCTCCGGAGCCGTTGCCGTATGAATTTTTTTTTAGATTGAACGCCCTTTTGTTGAGAAACGCAGTTTTTGGGCAATAACTCAATGAAAAATTATCCGATTATGTCCAAAATAATTCTAGTTAAAAGTATTTGTTAAGCTCTACCTTTTTGACTTATTTCATATTTTTTGGTGACACGGTTCAAAGATAAGGGTGCGGGACACAATTTATGCAACTTTTCGGACGATTATTTCCAAAAATATTTACTTAATCAAAAAACCTTAAAATGTTTTTAAAAGTGCTGTCGAATGATGGGCCACCCGTTGATGTTAATTTTTCAGCTTCCGTTACTTGACTGTGTAGTGTACCACACTAAAAATATATTTATTATTTAGCTATGAAACTAAATAGGTAACGACTACTACAAGACACCTTTTCACCAAATTTAATCTATAGTCATTGTTTAGTCTTTGAGTAAAATGCCTGTGACATACGGACTGACAGACCGACGGACATAACGAAAACGTAAGGGTTCCGTTTTGTTGTTAATGAAGCCTAGAAACCTGAAATTTATTTTATTGAAGATTTTATAGATACATTTTATTTCAGAATCAAAGCTTTAAAATATATATTTTTAAGAATCTGTTTCAATGTATTATTCAAGAACATAACGAAAAACCACCCACGTTTATACAATTCATAGAAGCGTACAAACTAATCCTACAAATAAAAATACGCAACATATTAACATTATTTTCCAAGGAGACGAACACAACATTCGGATTACTCCCCCTTCTTCGGGTAAAAGAGAAAAATAAAATAAAATAGCTATTGAACGTACATACAAATAAGGCATACGTTATATTGTGTATTTTGAGTGTTGCCAACCCTTATTTCGAGACTGCCTGCTTTGAATTTAATACCATCGATTTTTCAAAGACGTCTTACGGTTTGATTTTGTCGCGTATGTAATGTGAGTTCGTGTAATGAAATTGAAGTGTGTTGAGCTTATTTTTCTTAAAAGCTTTGTTAAAATACTTTTATGTCTCTATTGTAACCGAACTGAATAAATAGATTAATATATATATTCTATACTAGTATTTGACTGCCTCTGTGGCGCGGTGGGAGTGTGTCCGACTGCTATGCAAGAGGTCGTGGGTTCGATCCCCACCCAGTATAAAACTTTGTGTGATAAGCACGATGGTTTATTCTGTGTCTGGGTGTAATTTATCTATAATATGTATGTATTTAAAAAATATATAAGTATGTTTATCAGTAGTCTGGTTTCCATAGTGAGTTGTCCCAAGATATTATTGTTATTATTATTTGAAGTGTGAAGCTAACACTTCCTATTCATCTGATTGACCTGTCTTTGACCCTGGATGACAAGCTCAATAAGAGGATAATCTTCACAAGATGATATCAAAGAAAATGTCTTATATTATGATGTTATAAAAACTTGTTAAAACAAGCTCAGCAAGCCGGATTTAATTACGGGACACACGACACATTCTGTAGCATACAAACCTCAAAACCTTTCTAATAAAAATACACTATGGTAGTACCAATCAGACAAAGCAGCTAAAACAGAATCAGCAATCTAGTTCAAATCAAAATGTTCTATTTGTAGCCAAACAATACATATACATAAAGCTAATGAAAGTCCAATTAAATGCATTATTCAATCAACATTTAGGCAAACCACAATAACAAATGCATTCACAACAAAAAGCCTTTATAATCTCGAACGATTAAACTGTCGCGAATCGCATTAGCGCCGCAAATGTGTCGCAGTGAAAAATCGCAGTCGCATCATTGTCACAATTATAATAATAAAAAGTGTACCAAATGTTTCTTTTCATACCGAACAACCAAAAATGGCCCTAGTATCGTTCCCTGTTAAACCCAACCAAAGTTCTTTCAACGCTCGACAGAAAATGAGAATGTCATCCAAGTAAATTTCAACTGTATTTTTAAGCGCTTTGAGTTAGAATTGGTTTGCGTATTCTTTTTTCGGCTGCTGACCTTTATATATGAATAAATTAATTTGTAGTGAGGACCATTGTGCTATAGTTTCTATTATTGGACGATGTTAATTGTTAAAGTTCTCGGCTGACAGTTACGCGTCGGGTTAATGGGTATACGGTGTTTCAATGGTTATTTATCCCATTGTTGCAATGTTTTAGGATGAATAGTAGTCACTAGGGGTCTAGAATTTTGCCAACTTCATTCAGAAGGGATTGTGTGATTGACCCGTGATACTTCTGAGTTTCAAAGTGAATGTCATGAATGTGTTATGCTCTGTTATTTTGGTGGAGTTGTAACTTGTAACATTTATTGTCTTTATCCATATTTGGAATTAATTGTACAAATGTGTTTAAACTGAATACACTTATGAGATTTGCATAACGTATTTTAATTGTGTCTATATATGAATTTTGTTTAATGAAGGTTAAGACTTTCAATTGAAATTTGATATCATTGACTTCATTATATGTATAATGTAATAATACCTTAGATATTCATAGCACTTAATATTATAAATGCAATTTGGCTGTCTGTCCAATTCTTTGTTAAAATATGATGTTCGCTAATACTAGTATGTATAAGGAACCACTTAAGATATAAGCGATCGTCTAAAAAAACGTCTAATACCTATTGCTAAAAAAGTTAACAAGTTAGAAGCCAAAAAAAATTTACCCCACATAAAGAAACGGTAGCAGATTAATGTTTTTTCCTCATTGACTGTTATCTCACAAAAAATCAAAAAGAATTTGCAAATCCAACAAAAGATACAACCATTACCGTGTAACCAACAAAACATTAATAATTACAACTAATGATGGCGTCAACAAATGTATGTACGAGTATGTATCAATTCATACATTTCCATACAACGTCACACGCGTGTCCGAGATGCTCATAAACGTCACCTCCGTGTCCTGTATGATTTATCTTTTCAACAATAATTTTTACAACGTTCCCCTCCTACCCCCCATCACTGTGATTAATGATGGATGAATTCCTGAATAATTACCAAGACTTTTAATATTCAAGTGATTTCGTAATATCATCATCAAAGTAATTTCTACTCTATGTGGTAGAGAAAGATTTGAATTTAGATACTACGATTTAGATGACCCTTCAGATTGTATCGAGATGCCAAAAGATTTTAGCGACTGTGATTCTGGTACATAATTTTGAATGTTATCGTTTTAAATATTGAGTTCATTTTTGATTAGAGCGATGTGTGAATAACCAACAAAAACGTGAATACCATTGAATGCAAATCTCACTCGAGTTTTAAGGGTAGTGTGCGTAATTTGTTATAATTGTCCCCCCATACTCATGTTTGTTCGTATGTGGCATTTTTATTGCGAATTAGTCGCAATCATTAATTTTGTTTTTCTTTTTCAAAAGTTAATATATCGAGAGCTCTTTGTGGTATGTATAATTAGAATGATTTTTATGATCGTGTATATTGTGAGGCTGAATGCGATATCGTTTACAATGAGTTTCATTGTCGATTCTTTAGTAGTACTTTGTGTTTAATAGGGTATTGCAAGTAGGTATTGTGGACATAGCGTGTTATTAATATTGGTCTATAATTTATATTATATTATGGTCCTTGAAAATGGTATTGTTTAAAGTCTTGGTAAGTCTTAAGTAAATCAGAATAAAAGTAAGAGAAAAGCTAGGCTATTGTTCAATAAATATAACCAATTATTTCTGAAAATAGACATATTCCAAATTTTAATGTTATTCTGTTTATTCATTATCCAGAATCATTTTATTTTCCGACCGTATTAGCGAATCCTTTTCTATCAAACACATACTACACGCGGAGCTCTTTTATCTAATTGTGCCAACCAAACCTCTTCAGAACCGGATGCCGTAGCTTTTCGCTCGGCTGGACTCCAACAGACCTCTAATACACCATGTATATATTTTTAATAATATAATAAATACATGAATGATACCCAAGTGGGAACAATACTTTACAATAACGTATATGGTTTAAAATTCAATGGTTTTCGAGTGTCTCGCTCACATTGTATTTTGTAAGCGATATTGTGAATTAAATTATGAATTTTTCAAGTGTCTGTTTTATGTTATGGGGTGAGGTAGTAACACTAGGTTTGGAGAACAATAAGTGTGTGTTTCTGATTGTGTAGCTGATTTCTATGGTTCCAAACATAAGTGACTTACTTCACAATAAGTTTTGCCTCTAGAAGCAGAAGAGAATTTTACTGAAGTAAAGGTTTTAGATGTAGAATACCATAATAAAGTACAAAATGAATCCATGACTCCAAGGATTATCTAAACGTTATTATTTTATTATACATTTCTGACTCGAAGCAGGCTCCAGTTAGAAAAAACAGTAATCATCGTAGAGCGAACATAAACACTCCTCATTGATTCCTAGCAGTAGGACATAAGCCCAGGACCAATGATCAACTAGGGTTTTGTTGTTAGTGATATCGTGATTTGTCTTGTCTTATTATTTGCCTGTGTTGGGCACCATTAGATACTTAAATTTATTGAAATTTTGTCAGCTTACACATAAAACTCGGTATATATAGGTAACATTCCAGAAACCCCTAACACAAACACAGAACCTCGTTATATTCAGTGGTACTCGAGTACGGGACACTTGGTGACAAGTCGTACGGAACGATTTGCGGTGGTACATGCACGCCATGTTCCCCTCATGGCTCGTTAACTGATGGTATATTGGTAATGAAGCCACTACAGGTTAGATTTGAACGTTCTAGAATGTTCGGTGACTTGGTTGTAATGTCTTTTGTTTCTATTGATTTAAGAGTTATTCTGAAGTCCTTAATAGGGTGGGTTAAGTGGAAACATGTATGGAAACTTTAATATTACTATGAACAGTGATTTATTGAGTTATGATTTCATTCTACCGTGGTTTGTGAATATTGAAATTGTTGTAGTGGTTAAGAGTAGATGCCAAATAAGTATAGATAATTTAGTTACCCGATATCTTTTTCATACCTTTCAATTATGTAATAATCAATATTATTACATAATTGAAAGGTATGAAAAACGCCAGGTAACAATAAAATAACAAAAGTTATTTTATTGTTACCAGGCGATATATCTCGATTCCGTTAGATTTTTTTCATGAAGTTCTCTAAGTTATAATGACAATCAAACCAAACAAAAGCATAGCAGAAACAGACAGGTGATTTTACTATAAACAATGAAATGAGAAAGTATAGATATAAAGTATAGAGATAACCAATATGAGTCTCAAAGGAAACTAAAGATGTCTAAATAGATGATTCCACAACCCTTGCAGAATTAAAGAATAAATAACACATAAATACAGAAGACATCGAGCGGATCAATTATATGGTGGCAAACACAATTAAGCAAATAAACACACATCCACATATGGAAGCTGACAATGTAGGGGTCCCAGCGATTCTTATGCAAATGCAAAAGGACCCCTTTGTGAGAATAGCAATAAAAAATATTGCACGCCGAATTAATCTTGCAGTACTTTGTTTATAGATTGCTGATAATTTTATGAATGTTTATGAAATGACGTGACTGGTAATAAAATTGTCGTTAGCATATAAGACTTCTGAGTTAATGAATGTTGTTCAATTTTAGCACATTTCATGCTGTTACAATTATAAATATGACATTAATGATTTTAACAATGAAGCCTGTATCCTCTTGCCACATAATACAAAACTCATCAGAATCGGTTTAGCATTTTTATTTTTTTAAATCAAAGTCAATATCTGTACTCAGGTACAAGACATGTATTGAGAAGTTTCAATTAGGTAAAATAAATTGACCCGTGCGGGAATCGAACCTACAACCTGCGTAGTACGAACTACCATTGCGCCACCGAGACAGTCAGTCAGTTTAGGCGTGAAATGGTAAACACTAACAGGCAGAATTACTTTTATACGGGGTGATTTTTAATAGACTAATTACCTCCCGCTCTTGGCTGTTTTACATTACACCAAATAACTTCGAACAATATATATTTTTTTTTAAATTACCACCTACCTACTTTTGTCATACAACCATTTACCACACATGTTAAAGACTCCAGAGTAAAATCGATGTTACTTTGTCAAGTTTAAGGCCTAAACCTCACAATAAACAACGGTTTTACTCGAGAAAAATAGTCTGTAGATGATAAGAGTCATAACTCTAAAAACAAGAGGCAGGTGATTAAGGGATTATTAAATATTTTCCAAAACTGATATTATAAATTTATTTAGTGTTATGTAAAGAAGCTACAAGCGGGAAGTTAATTAGTATATTACAAATCAGCCTTTATATTATATATAATAGGTAGTATGGATATTGTAACAATGTACGTAGTTCTGTCAGGGCTTTAATAACCTAGCTAGTTGTTAACTAGTTCTTACCATTAAGTTCACTATAATCACAATCAAAGGAGCTATTGACAGGTTTCTTCATTAGCGAGGTTAGTTTCCGTGTGAGAACTGCATTGAGAGATCTAGTACTAACTGTTACACGTGTTGAGGCTGCCAGGTCGTTATTGATTAGATTTACCAGGAAATGAAGAAAACGGTGTGGAGATTGACAGTCTTCAAATAATTGTTTTGGTTTATACATGTTTGTTACTAGGTTTATATTGGTGGAGCAGTGTAATCTAATGCACTGTTGAGTGGTGTTGAGCAAAGCACAAAGCAAGCATAGCAGAAAATGACTGTTATGGTCACGATATAGATTTACTTAATTGGTTTCTGAAATATGTATGCCGCTTGGTACAGTGTTCTGTGGAACTACATTTCAGGTATCGATGTCAGTGCTTAACGCTCTGTAGATTATTATTTGGAGTTGTTGACTGCTGGTCATGGTGTATACAGGGTGTAACAGAAAGGGTGGTAAAATTTCAGCAACGGATAGGGTGTTATCAGTAAATCACCTACCATGATGCCATAGCTGGTTGCATTATTACATTGTTATAGCATATTGTTTTATATCAAATTTCAGTAGTGAAAGGCGTATGGCATAAGAATTATAGCTGGTACAAAATTCGATTGGATTATTATAGCGTAGAACTTTTTAAGAACGTAATACTTTTTTTTATGAATAACTTTTTCACTAATAGATAAACGAATGAAAAAATAATGAACATTTTTTAAGGTACTCCGATTGTATTAAAATTGGGTAGTATCATGGGCACATACCTACCCTTGAATATGACCACACCTTTCTGTTACACCTTGTATATTTTAAAATACGACTCCCGCATTATGGTACAAGCCCTGTGTCGCGGGGGACTTTACAAACATACAAGTCACGGACACAAACACCCAGACTCGGAACAACAATTTGTGGATCACACAAAGTGGTGTCCCGTGTGGGAATCGAACCCACGACCTCTTGCGTAGCAGTCGGATGCACTCCCACTGCGCCACAGAGGCAGTCAAATATATATATAGCACCATTTTTAGAGCACGTTTGGTTTGAGTACCTAAATGAATATAATTTAGCTGTGTCTTCCCAATTAATACAATGATGATGATGATTCTGTAGATTTATAATTTTATGGCTTAAATTATTTCCTGTTACTCACTTATATTTTAATATTATTCACGCGAAAATCGCCATTGTCCACAAAACTCACACTCATCGCTCAATCGGAAACTTAGCTCATCCGAACAATTCGAGGCTATCACAATGCTGATCCTAATCGAGGCTCACACCCTAACAATTTCAAACTATGCATTAAATGGTTCCGTACCCTGGAGACTGGACGAGCGTGACTTGCCTGTTCATCCCTAAAATCCTTGAGAGGTATGCAAAAAGGGTCGTTTCCAAGATTGATTGTCTAACACTATCGAGAGCTATGCTCGGGATTCTTAAAAGCTTTAGCCTGGTCAGCAGTTCGATTTACATTTTAAATGTGTATGGTGAATTGAATGTGAGGGTTTTTAAAAGTCATGTTTATTTTACAGTAAATGTATGAGAGGACGAATTATTTTATACTCAGACTAAGTAAGTATTTGATATTTTTATAATATTTTACAAACCATCAAAAATCCAACGAAATTTGTTTTTATATAAAGTTCCTGAATATAAAACGAATCAGTCATATACTTATTTCAGCAAAAACAAAACAGTATGAAGAGTGATAAATATGTAAGTAGAGTACTTAATACAATTAAAAAACAGCGGTTAGTTATTTCACTTTAAACATTTTACATTCGTAAAGCATTTTTGAACCTTTTAAGATGTCTAAATTCTGTAGCAAAATTTTGGTCTGCAAACAAAACCTGTCATAAGTTTTGTGTTGTACATAGAAAGACTAACAGACCTACTTTGTATTAGAAAATGAAGTTGAAATATTAGAATGTCAAACTTATGACGAGGACGATGCAACTTGGCCTTTACAAAGCCGACACTTGTAAAAGATTACAAAACTGTACTCAAAGGTACCATTGTCATCAGAAATATTGTGTCCTTTGTACTAACTACAAATGAGGTATACACGACTGAAAAATCCACAAATATTATTCAGAAGCGACAAGTAGAAACGAAACGCGGATGTCATAAAGACGCTGACAATAAAGCTCGTGTCGGCCGAGTTAGCGCACTAATTACTTAAGAAGTACGCTTTGACAACCTTAAATTTTCCACTGATAATTTAGAAAATATCATTATTGCAACTGAATAAGGTGTACTTTACAATAGCAACAATAATCATTTTTGTAATTTCTTACAATATTTGACGAGCGTGTTCGACAATTTGTGTCAAAAAATACTCTTGTTATTAATGTCGTTATTAGTAAAGTTACGTAAACTTGGGCTTGACGAATCACCTCGCCATTGTCGGAGCCCGTAAGTGTAGATAATCGGCTATTGGAAAATATTAGCGTTGGCAACTGATAAATATATTGTTGTTGCGATTTTGAAGCAATTAGTCAAATGAGTCAACATACACGTTCGTTGTACGAAAACTCGATTATTCACGAGATTTGTTAATGGCGATAATTTTTAAATTCTTTTCGACAGATAATTCGCTTCAAATACTTTGGGAATCTTCATGCGTCAATTATTGTGATGACAATTCCATTTCTCACAATATTATCAAATATTTGATCGAAACGTTAAGTTAAGGCTTTTGATGAACTTATATATTTATAATAAATCTTCAATTTAAATTTATTATATTATTTTTAGGAAGAATCGAAGTATCAAACAACTTTGTATTGTTATTCACTACTCTAAGATATAAGACTGGCAACTGAAGACAAATAATGACGACAATCAACAAACTAGCTTTCAGTTTGTTGATTGTCGTCATTATTTGCATTAAATTTTCCTCGAACATTCATTAGAACTAAAGATCAATGCGGTCATCATCTAACTCGCAAAGCTGATATAGACAAGCTGAGAGCCAACAATGACGAAAACATAATGACTAAAACAAACAGAAATCCGTGAGATGATCTTCCTAACAAACAAATTACAACAGACGATGACTTATAATATACTGTATTTAAAAAGGATAATATCCATAATAGATAAGACCAACATCCTCCCACAGAGGCATTGTTAGAACGACTCGACTACATCTATTATTGCTCAACAATTATATTGTAGTTAACAGAACATACTACGAACATGTGTAAACCATGTATAAGTGATAATACGATGTATTTTTTAGCGTTCTTTGTTAATCAACCACGAAAAGCAAATGTGACAATTTTTACTATTTTATTTTTTGAGTTGTTGGTCATGGTTTGCTTTAAGAGCTGTAGCGAGTATAACACTAGAAACACGAATGACACGTACGGTGTGGTTATTATTTGATAACACTGTTTTTTGTTGTTAAAATATTATTGAGGTGATAACGTCTTATAAATTGATGACCGGGTGTACGTACGAAAAAGTGTCACGTTATTGATTTGCTAAGCAACGGTCACGTTATTGATTGGTTGCTAAGCAATAGCGAATGGCGATTGCAGCGACGTGACATGCGATACAATTGTTATTGATTGATTATTATAACGTTATCATTATTAAAAAATAATTGAATCATTTGTATTAGGTAAAATTATTGTCCGTAAACCCCTTTACAGAGAACTATTATTTTTTAATTTCTAATTTTGCCTAAAATGTAAATTTCGTAAATACGCACCGATATACGTCTTTACAAGCATCTTAAAACGTAGTGTAGGACGCCCTCAGGCCAGGTGGAGTGATGATCTACGCAAAACGGCTGGCAGGTGCTGGATGCGAGAAGCCGAGGATAGAACAAAGTGGCGTGTAATTGGAGAGGCCTATGTCCTATGATGAAAACGTTTTGCTTTCTCAATATACTTAAAATTGATTTCGAATTAACAAAACATCAAATCAAGCTATAAGCATATCACCTTAAAGACTGCTTATCGTTTTAACCAGATTTCACCAGCCCACAATCAAGCCCATCTTTGTCCATAAAACAAGTCAAAATTAAACAATAAAATTGTGACAGGGTTCTTTTTTGAAAGTGTTTTCGTTATTAGATTAAAAACCTCTGAATCAACATCTCCGCCATCGCTTGTATCACAAGCCGTGTCTACAGTCGTGTCCATCGAAGCCTTTGCTTTTATCCATCGATTTGCATCGCCAACCTCATAATGGGGTTGTTTGCCACAAAAGCATACAGGCGACAATGTCATTTAGCGATATGTTTCTAATGCGACTGTCATTTTGTCAAAGTTACGTAATACTGAACGAGATTGTTCGTGCTTGTATTTAGGTATTATTCCAGAAGGCGCCTATGCTGTATACAGTACTAATTACAATGTTAAATAACGTTTTTGAAGCATCAAGGTTGTCTTACCACGACATAATGTTACTTAATTATATTTTTGTTACATCTGATCCCAAACTAAGCAGAGCTTGTACTATCGAAACCAGACACCTGATAAAGATACGTAAATATTTCTAAATCCATACATATTATAGACTGCCCCGTTGGCCTAGTGGTTAGTGACCCTGACTGCTAAGCCGGATTTCGTGGGTTCGATCCCCACCCAGGATAAAACTTTGTGAGATGAGCACGATAGTTTATTCTGTGTCTGGGTCTAAATCTATAATACGTATGTATTTAGAAATATATAAGTATGTTTATTGCCGTGTGGTGCCGGCTTAAGAATAGTACCACCCCATCTCTACCCGTGGGTGTCGTCAAGGCGACTAAGGGATTTTACCCCGGAGGACGGGCAGCAGCGTCCTCTGCGTACTTAAAGCCTTACTGCGATCGCCAACCCGCTCGCCAAGCGTGGCGATTATGGCAATTACCCCCAGGATCTACATACTAGTAGGTTCTACTGGGGAGACCCGTGCCCAGCAGTGGGCCATCTTATGGGTTGATATGTAAGTATGTTTATCAGTTGTCTGGTTGCCATCGTACAAGCTCTTAGTTTGGGATCAGATGGCGTTGTGTGAGTTGTCCCAAGATATTATTATTATTATAGATAGATAAAAAACACCCAGACACAGAATAAACCGTCCTGCTCATCACGCAAAGTTTTATCCTAGGTGGGTATCGAACCCACGACCTCCGGCTTAGCAGTTAGGGTCACTAAGAGCTAGATAAACAGGCCAGTCTTTAAAATCAATTATTTTTAAAAATCCCGGATTTAAACAAAAAAAATATTAACTACTATCCCTTAGAAGACATTACAAGTTAACGAGTAACAGCTGATCAAATGAGAAGTAACAAAATGTTGTACAAATTCTATTGTAAATGATTATTAAGTGAAAATGATTGTAAGTATGAAACAAAAACAATAGAAAACCCGCTTCCTAAGCCGCATAATTTGGATGGAGGGGGGGGGGGTGATTACGGAACCCTACTTTGTGCGTGGCCTGACATGCTCTTGCCTAGTTTTTCCTGTAAGTCTTTACTAAAAGTTGTATTTCTATTGTCCCTTACAGATATAGAACAGTAACCGTTACTACTATAAGCTTTTCATTACGACTATCTTAGTAAGTATACGATTCATTTCAATCGATCACTGATTGACGTGCTCACAAAAGGACACTCCTTACTCCAAGACTTGGAGTTTGCTTATCAGGATCAAGATTGTACTGACTTGCATTAGTGTCCAGCTATGTTGTTCAAGAGGGATCAATGATGTAGTGATATCGGTGGGAAAGTGAGCTCTGCCGAGTGGTTAAAATGGTTTTTGGTGTGAGAGTTATGTGACGTTATGTGCAGGGGTGGACTTGGTTATTTATGTGGAATTATTGCTTGGCGCGCTTTTTTTTTTTTAAAGATAACTAGCAATGTGGGCTTGAGTCCCACATTTCTAGCAATCTTGTTAACCCCTCCAGCTAAGCTCAAAGACTTGTATTAGGAGTGGGTTTACGTCAGTAGTATAATAGGTAGGATTCAAACCCGCGACCTCACGATTGCGAGACCGTTGCCTCAGCCATTAGGCTACCGCCGCTTACGAGTACTTATGGTATGTTATTGTTAATTTTAACTCAAATTTTCTTGCATAACACTATTGAATAAAACATTGAATACACTTATGATTAATTTATATTCAGTGTATTCTACGTTTGATTTCAGAGACAACAACAATAGTCTATGACCGAAAATATAACAAGAAGACATTAACTTTATATATTTTTTTATAAGACGACTCCCGCAGTAGGGTATAAGCCCTGAGTGGACTTCACAAATATACAAGTCACTCAATTTGTGGATCACACAAAAAAGTGTCCCGCGTGGAAATCGAACCCACGACCTCTTGCGTAGCAGTCGGACACACTTCCACCTGTACTTGCACCGCGCCACAGAGGCAGTATATATTTTCAAATATTATTAATTACTTTATTTTTTTTTAAATTTTACATGTTTTCATTTCTAAATGAAGATTCCAAATCCGTCCCTGTAAATATGACAAGTGATGGTCATCATTTATGACGAGTATCAGTTTAATGGTGGCTGCATCAGATAAACGTTATTTTTTGTTTTATGCCCTTTAACGAACAATGGCTCAATAATTCTGTTATTACGAGAACTGTAAAGTGATGGCCGACAAATAGCTGTGACAGGTTCGGGAATCTTTATGGTTTATTGATGGTGTACAATATAACCCATACCACGTAAGTGTATGAGATTTTTTTATAGTTTAGTTAAGGTGTTGGAGGGCTAACGTCTTGCGCTTTTCATGATCTTTATGTCGAGTCCACGGCAAGCCCGTGCGAACTGTCAAAATGTTGTCATAATGGTAAATGGAGAGCTGTACTTAGAAATGCATTAATATTTTTGAGCGGGCCGCGTATGCGGATAAGGACTTCGGCTTAGTGCACGTAGATTTTTTAAGCTGCTTTTAGTTCAAATTAACAATCAATCAAATTGTTTTATTTTGATAATTCTTCATCTGCATAATATTAGCAAGTATAGATGGCACAGACTAGGTTCACGTGATAAAATGTTTTTTTTATTCAATATTCTTCTAAACTTTATCGAAAATGTGTTTTGTTGTTTTTGAATTGAGGAAAACTGCTAACAAGCTTTCGAGTATATTATACCATCGGACTCTAGATGTCATATTGTCACAATATAATGGGTTTAATAATATCATGAAGGTATGAATGTCAATGGAATTCTCTTTAACGATTTTTAAAATCACTTCAAAATTTGTTTTTTAACACGTGCATACTTTATCCACGTACACTGACTTAAAAATGTAAACTTGCGAGCTTCAGAATAGCCCTTCTTTGAAACCGTCACTAGGGTTGTCAATCAACTTAAATAATAATAAGTGACGTGTCCGTCAAAAGTTGTCCAAAATCGCATCGGGCGCGATGACCCAAACTAACTATGACCACCAGAATCCCTATTATTATCCCATAGTTACTATAAAGAACCTAACAATATTTCGTAAGTCTATGTTGTATCATCGTAGTACCTACTAACTCCAAGCCTAGGTCCAGATGACTAGCACTTGTGCGTTTTTAATTGACTACGTCTGTGGCGCGGTGGGAGTGTATCCGACTGCTACGCAAGAGGTCGTGGGTTCGATCCCCACTCAGAGTAAAACTTTGTGTGATGAGCACAATGGTTTATTCTGTCTGGGTGTTATTTATCTATAATATATAATATGTATTTAGAAATATATAAGTATGTTTATCAGTTGTCCGGTTCCCATAGTACAAGCACTGCTTAGTTTGGGATCAGATAGCGTTGTATGAGTTGTCCCAAGATATTATTATTATTATTATTTCATACTTGGGTACCTATAACGCGCGTTACAAGTATAAAATGACGAGTTAAGCGTTATAAACACTACCGTACTATGAACGTGACGTAGCCTTAGTCGTAATTGTAACATTTTTTAAAAAATATAATCATTACTCTCTCTCTCTCTCTCTCTACAATCTATTCTAAGAAAGAGATAAATAACCTTGTAAGACGTTATAATTAGTTAACAAAATAAAATGACATCGCGAACACAATCTGCTAAAGTTTTACGACTTTGCAATTAACACAATACTAATATTAGCACTAATTAATCTAACCCTCAAACGCAACCCTCGGTCTCTTAGACACCGATTCATAATAAAAATAAAAAATAATGGCAAAATCCTTAACAGTCATGATATAGGGGCGACATTAGTTTACGTGTACCTCCACTGTGGGGTATAATAGACCATGTAGTTAATATGAAGTGCAAACAAATAGTTAAATATTTTTATGTGATATAGCTCGTAAAACTTGATTGAACGGACATTTACGGTCTCGTAACAATACTGGAGCTTATTGGTACAACATGTACATAATGTTGGGTATACAGGTAGTGTTTATATTTTTTATGATGATTGCTTGTTTTCAATCAATTCGCTAATTATAAGAAGTCATCTATTATGGTCAAATCATTAAAAACTTTATACACTAATCAACTACACAATGGGTTGGCTGTATAATGACGTATTATAAAAATACCTAGTAATAAACTTAGCAATATCTTTTAGATTCTAAATGAAGTGCCACTTGCCACTTTCTTAAATTCAAAGTTAAGTTTTTATAGGCATTTAAATGTTATATTAAATAAAATTAATTAAAAACAATAAAAAAAGATAATACTTTAAAGTTTTAAACTAATCAATTAAATCTATAAACTCAACTGAAAATATTAAACAAGCTTTCTGAAAGCAAAATTAGTATTGTCTTCTCAAAAAAAAAAGATATTAAATATTTTTAATTTTACTTATATAAATATGCATCAACTTCTTCTACCACCTATGCAAGTATCTGCTCTCATTTTTTAACAAAACGAGCTGTCAATTTAAAAGTGTTTAAACTTAAATTCACATAAACGTCAGTCACGTCATAACCACCAAAACACGTCACGATTATTTAGAATCAACACGACTTTATTTTACCCTACAAATCGATATTATTGTTACAAACTTGGGACAACAGGAGCATGGGAATCTCAATCGGACATTGCAGAACAATGAAATAACCCTTCAACTGGTTTAGAATAATACGTATTTAAAATACATGTGTCCGTGCTTACGTGCACACATTATTGATATTATATGATAGTTTATTTTAGTTTCATTGTCATGTGACGGTCTTAGAGAAACATTGAATTGTTGGGTCAGCATGCATAGGGTTAATAGGGTGTTCACATTTTTATGAAGTTACTTTAGGATTTATCCTTGAACACATAACCTTTACGTCAAAAATATAGGAATTAGTTTTGGTGAGTCTTATTTTTTTTGTTATTTCCATTCACTTCTCTTTTTTCAATTTATTTTTTCTTTTCAATATTTTTTTTTTATTTACTTTTAACATATGCTACGGTCTAATTATTGTTCTAAAGTTGTTGTTTTAAGGATTGTTTTCCAATCAGTAATTTATTATTATTATGGTAATTTTATTTTGTTTGTTATATCATTGTAAGAGAGACGTTAAAATTTATTTGTCAAAAAAAAAAGAAACACTTGTTTCTTAACGACTAGTAACAAAAATCTTGGTCACCCTATATCTTAGGGTTGCTTCTTTTACAAATCTAACGCGTTTTGACAGACAGAGGAAACAATGAGGGGATTTTGGTCTGCATAGTTAGTTTGGGTCATCGCGCCCGATGCGATTTTGGACAACTTTTGACGGACACGTCACTTATTATTATTTAAGTTGATTGACAACCCTAGTGACGGTTTCAAAGGACAGGATAATAAGAAGCTAGTATATTTCATTTATAAGTCAGTATACTTTGACAAACGATGCACGTGTAAAAAAATCTCGATACAAGATTTCATATATTTTCAAAACCGTTGATGAGAATTCCATCGATATTCATACAGTTGTTGCAAAGAATACCCGGACCTATTTAACAGATAGATAAACAACGTTTATAAATCTCTTCTGTACGCGTATTATCTATATTAATATTATAAAGCGGAAGAGTTTGTTTGTTTGTTTGAACGCGGTAATCTTAGGAACTACTGATCCGAATTGAAAAATTCTTTCACTGTTGGATAGCCCATTTATCGAGGAAGGCTATAGGTTATATAACATCACGCTACGACCAATAGGAGTGGAGCAGCAATGAGAAATGTTGCAAAAACGGGGAAAATTTACACAGACGATGTTGCGTGGGACAGCTAGTAAATAAATAAACTTTGTAAAGTATTTAGGAAAGGCTTATTATTGTGACGTTGAATGGCAAATGCAATGGGTTGTTGTAAACACATGTGCTAAATGCTTAACCTAATTTTATCAAATTTAAGCATCCCATAATTTTGCTATATTGAATTACTAGCTGCCCGCCCCGGTTTCAGCAGTAAATTACAGTCTATGTTACTCCTCGAAAATGTAGCTTTCTATTAGTGAAGGAATGAAAATCAGTCCAGTAGTTTTTGTTTATTAGTTACAAACATACAAAAATACAAACCTTTCCTCTTTATAATATTACTAGCTGACCCGCGCAACTTCTTCTGCGTAATTTTCCCCGTTTTTTAAACATTTTTCATTGCTGCTCCGCTCCTGTTGATCGTAGCGTGATGTTACATAGCCTATAGCCTTCTCCGATAAATTGGCTAGCCAACAGTATAATATTTTTTTAATTCGGACTAGTACTGGGTGGCGCAAAAGTACTGGCACTAAAGAAAATACTTTTTTTTTTTTATATGACATTTTCTGTCATTCTGTTGTTGAAAATTGTGTAGTGAACAAATGTAAAATACACTGAAAATAAACATGGACCGTTTTACTCCCCAAGAACGTGGAATAATTGTGTCAATGTTCTTACGGAATAATTCATCAGTGATAAGAACACAACGTGAATTTCGTCGACGATTTCCCCACCGTCCGGCACCGATTGGTCGCACAATTCGACGCTTTGCCACACGCCTTGAAGCAACTGGCTCAACATTGGATAGACCTAAGTCTGGGAGACCAAGAACAGGCCATTCAGCTGAAAATATCGATGCTGTGCGCGAAGATGTGGAAGAGTGTCCAGAAACATCAACGAGGCGACGTGCCACGCAATTGGGCATTTCCAGACGGACCCTGCAGCGTATTTTGGTGAAAGACTTAAAGATGTTCCCGTATAAAACTCAAATGACTCATCAGCTGCTGCCTGCTGACCACCGAGCTCGTCTAGATTACTGCCAGCGCGTCATAAACCTCAACCTTGAAGAGGATGATTTTCCTTCAACATTGGTTATGAGTGACGAAGCGCATTTCCATCTCTCAGGGCATGTCAATAAGCAGAATACTCGGTTCTGGGGCACTGATAATCCGCGCATTATTCAAGAAACACCTCTACACCCACTAAAAGTTACTGTATGGTGTGGCATCTGTGTTGACAGAGTGATCGGACCCTATTTTTTCGAAGACGCTGGAGGCAATGCGATAACTGTCACTGGAGAACGCTACAGAACCATGTTACGTGAGTTTTTGATACCCAGTTTGGACGAATTGGGGCTGGAGCACATCTGGTTTCAACAAGACGGCGCTACGGCACACACAGCGCGCGACACTATGGACTTAGTGAGGGACACTTTTCCAGGCCGAGTTATCTCTCGTTTTGGCGATTTGCCTTGGCCTGCAAGATCACCCGATCTGACCAGTCCAGACTTCTTTCTTTGGGGTTTTTTGAAATCTCGGGTGTATGTGAACAAGCCACAGACTCTCGCAGCTCTAAAAGAAAACATTCGTCAAGAAATAACGAACATATCGCAGGAAGTGTTACGGCAAGTTATGCAAAATGTCATAAATAGGGCTCAAATGTGTATCAACTCTGGAGGTCACCATTTAAAAGACATCATCTTTAAATCCTAATGGTACGAAATTTAATGGCACAAATATACATTTAAAAAAATCTAAATCTAGTTTTCTAATTTAGAAAAAATGTTATAGCTGAACCAAATAGGGTCTTTACTTTTGCGCCACCCAGTACTTCCTGAAATTAACGCGTTCAAACTAATAAACAAACTCTTCAGCTTTTTATTATTAGTATAGATCCGATAGTCACTATAGATAGATTATTTTTTAATTAAAATCAAAATGTCTAAAAAAAAATGTCTAAAAATACATTGGGCAAGCCATTCACTGTCCATTGCTAAAATTTGTCAACACTATTTTGTTACACCCTGTATAATTAGTGAGTAAAAAGAAGACCATTCAATTTAACACTAAAGTAACACAACAAAACCTTAGAATAGATCCACACATTACGACTATTCCCCAAATTACGCATTACATCACCTACCATTTAATTAATTGAAGTATATAAGAATACGTGCGCTGCGTTCTGTAGTCTTTTGTCGCGATTCAATAAAAGTTTTGTCGTTAAGTATTGCGACAGTCGCGTCGCTCGTCGTGTCGATCGATCAATGTGAACGCGGCCTTAATTATTCCTTATTTGATACTGACTAATGATGAGGATTGATTGGGCGTGTTAGTTTATTTGTATACAGTTCACTAATCTTCGATACTAGTTTGTCTTTGTTCAGATCTACTGGGTTGACGAGACATGTAAAAGAAAACAGACTTTAAATAGTTTCAAACTCAAATTCAAACTCAAATACCTTTATTTCGTAAAATCAGGTTAATGATTATTTGAAAACGTCAAATTAATACATACTAAAAAATTAAAAAAATATGATTGAAAAAAAATCAAAATGAGGTTAGGCGGCAGTTCCAAGTGTAAAGCTCATGAGAAGAAGCTGCCAAGAAACTCATGGGACACTCTTTAAAGATTAATAAACTGTCATCATATTCAAGGGTTGGTATGTGCCCATGATACTAAGTGCACATACCCAATTTTATCAAAATCGGAGTACCTTAAAAATTATTTATTATTTTTTAATTTCAATTATTATTTGTTACTAGCTGTCCGGCGCAACTTCGTATGCGTAAATTTTCCCCGGTTTTGCAACATTTCTCGTCGTTACTCCGCTCCTATTAGTCGTAGCGTGATGTTATATAGCCTATAGCCTTCCTCGATAAATGGGCTATCCAACAAAAAAAGATTTTTTTAAATCGTACCAGTAGTTCCTGAGATTAGCGCGTTTAAACAAACAAACAAACTCTTCCGCTTCATAATATTAGTATAGACTAGCTGTCCCGCGCAACTTCGTCTGCGTGAATTTTCCCCGTTTTTGCAACATTTCTCATTGCTGCTCCGCTCATATTGGTCGTGGCGTGATGTTATATAGCGTATAGCCTTCCTCGATAAATGGGCTATCTAACAGTGAAAGCATTTTTCAATTCGGATCAGTAGCTCCTGAGATTACCGCGTTCAAACAAACAAACAATCAAACTCTTCAGCTTTATAATATTAGTTTACTAGCTGTCCCGCGCAACTTCGTATGCGTAAATTTTCCCCGTTTTTGCAACATTTCACGTCGCTGCTCCGCTCCTATTAGTCGTAGCGCGATGTTATATAGCCTATAGCCTTCCTCGATAAATGGGCTATCCAACAAAAAAAGAATTTTTCAAATCGGACCAGTAGTTCCTGAGATTAGCGCGTTTAAACAAACAAACAAACAAACAAACTCTTCCGCTTTATAATATTAGTATAGATTAAATAAAAAAAGTATGACTTAAAAAGTTCTACGCCATTATAATCCAATCGATTTTTTTACTATGGGAGGTATAATTCTTATGCTATACGCCTTTCACTACTGAATTTTGTCAAAAAGAATATGCTTTAACTATGTACTAATGCAACCAGCTATGGCACCATGGTAGGTGCAATACTGATAACATACCCTATCCGCTGCTGAAATTAGACCACACTGTATAATTAATGACTGGCCTTTTGGTATAGTGGTAAGTGACCCTGACTGCTAAGCCTTCGAAGGTTTTCGAAGGTCGTGGGTTCGATTCCCACCTAGGATAAAACTTTGTGTGATGAACACGATGGTTTGTTCTTTGTCTGGGTGTTATTATGTACTAGCTGTCCCGCGCAACTTCGTATGCGTAAATTTTCCCCGTTTTTGCAACATTTCACGTCGCAACTCCGCTCCTATTAGTCGTAGCGCGATGTTATATAGCCTATAGCCTTCCTCGATAAATTATTTCGATAATTACTCGATTGTTTAGACTGCGAGACGAGGCACGTCACCGTTACCGAGAAACTGGACTGGAGGCACATAGAAAATATTACATTGATCTCAAAACTCAAGCTAAAGTTTCTTTAATGAGTGATAAATCTGCTTTCTTTGAAAAGAACATCAATGATAATATCAACGACCCGAAACTTCTATGGGCTAATGTTAAGCTTCATGTGCTTCCAGACCAAAGAGATTGTGAGTTTCCGAGTCCTTTTAACGATCCAGACGCAATAAACTCTTATTTTCTTGATGTCCCGGGCGACCCTAACGTTAGTATTTCTAAGCTAACCTAATATGAATTTAATCGCCACGGTTCTGCTAGATTTTCACTCCAACCCACAGATCGGGAAACAATTGGTAAGATCATTTCACATATTAAAACAAATGCCCAAGGAGTCGATGGCATATCTAAGGATATGTTAAGACTCTCACTCCCACAATCCTTGAATACCATCACAAATATTGTAAATACCTCAATAATCTCCAGTACGTTTCCTGATCTGTGGCGAAAGGCCATTGTGAAACCTCTGCCTAAAAATGCTAACCCACTGAGTCACAAGGACCTTCGTCCGATCAGCATATTACCCTGGCTGTCAAAGGTGTTAGAGAAGGTGGTGTATATACAGATGGTTGAGTTTCTGGAAACAAACAACATACTACCAGACCTACAATCAGGTTTTAGGAAAGGACGCAGCACTGCCACAGCTCTGGCGGATGTTGTTGGCAATATCTTAGAGGCGCGGGATCAGGGAAAGGGGACGATATTGACACTGCTGGACTACTCCCGTGCTTTTGATTCCATCAATGTAACTCTGCTGCTGTCGAAACTTGCCTTTTATGGCTTTGAGTGGGAAACTGTCAGATGGTTCGACAGCTACCTCTCTGATAGGTCCCAGCAAGTCGAAATTAGGAAACGAGATGGATCAGCGCTCATTTCGCATCCACAGTTGCTCAAAAGGGGGGTACCCCAAGGATCTTTGCTTGGACCAATTCTCTTCATCCTCTACAGCGCAGACATAACTACCTGTTTCCGCGAATGTAAGTATCACATGTACGCAGACGATATACAGCTCTTTCATTCTTTCGACCCCCGCGACACGTCATCTGCCGTGGATAGAGTGAACGCAGATCTGCAAAGAGTGACAGATTGGTCTGAGTCAAACTCCTTAGTTTTAAATGGCCAAAAATCTAAATTTATCGTCATGGGCAGTAAAGGTCAAATAAGAAAAACCATACTTGCTAACCCTGAGATAAAAATAAAAGAGAATAATATAGAAAGGGTGGAAGTTGCTAGCAATTTAGGTCTTCGCTTTGATCCAGAGTTACGTTTCGAAGGACATATAAATAGTGTTGTAAAAAACTGTTTTTATAGGTTAAAAGTTCTTTACAGATTGCGTCAATATCTTAGCGTTGATATGAGAAAGAGGTTGGTTGATAGCCTTGTTTTATCAAAGCTGAATTACGTTGACACTGTATATGGTCCATGTTTGCTATCCAGAACGGGGCGCTTGATCCAGCGCGTGCAAAATGCCTGTGCTCGTTTTTGTTTCACTATACCCCGACAAAACCATGTAACCCCGTTTCTCAACCAAAACGATGTTCTCAAAATGACAGCTAGGAGAACATTGCACTTGGCTACTCTTCTATTTGAAACGATTAGGACGAAAAAACCAACGTACCTATTCGAAAAGCTGAGGTGGAGACACGAATCCTATAATTACCCAAACCGCTCCATATCGAATCCACTGTCGATACCTCAGTATAGAACGACTGCGTTTAGGGGATGTTTTAAATATGCCGCCACACGTTGTTGGAATAATATACCACCTCCGTTAAGGATCATAAACAAAAAAAATCAATTTAAATTTCACTTTGAAAAAATACTTCTGGACGATCAAAAACTTTTATAATTTTGCACTTACTTTGTTACAACCTCGAGGTATGGTATATTATTCCTTCAAAGGTTGGCAATGGCATCCACTGCATTCAGTACATAGGTAATATTGGTATGTACAACACCACCGATCGTCAGCGCCAAGTGAGACAAAGAAGACACAATTATTCATGGTACTTATTTAATTTATTAAAAGTAAAATATTTTTGCACATCCACACACGCACACACACACACACACACACACACACACACACACCACGCACACACACCACGCACACACACGCACACACACACACACCACACACACACACCACACACACACTAGGACCCAGTTGAAAACCAGCGTCAGGCGCATTTAATATGCGCCCGGCAATAAGCTGAACTAGGTTCCTATTTTGGTGCAGCCACGAGACGCCCAATTTTTTTCTTTCCGATGTTTTAATTATTATTTGTATGTTTTTGTTACTTTATTCTTTTTATTTTATTGCTAATTTTGTAATTATAATTTGTATGTTTTAATTATTATTTATGTGAATAGTTTTAATTATTAATTGCACTTATTTTATTTTATTTTTTCTTTTTATATTGCCTGTTATTACTCTTGTCTCGTGTGTTGATTCCAAAATAAATATATTTTCTTTCTTTCTTTCTATAAATGGGCTATCCAACAAAAAAAAAATTTTTCAAATCGGACCATTAGTTCCTGAGATTAGCGCGTTTAAACAAACAAACAAACAAACAAACAAACAAAGCAAACAAACAAACTCTTCCGCTTTATAATATAAGGATAGATTACTAGTTGTTTTTGCAACATTTTTCATTGCTACTCCGCTTTTATTAGTCGTAGCATGATGTTATATAGCCAATAGCCTTCCCCGATAAATGGGCTATCCAAACGTGAAAGATTTTTTCAATTCGGATTAGTAGTTCCTGAGATTACCGCCATCAAACAAACAAACAAACTCTTCAGCTTTATAATATTAAGATAGATAAGTAAGTACGTTTATCAGTTGTCTGGTTTCCATAGTGCAAGCTCTGCTTAGTTTGGGATCAGGTAGCGTTGTGTGAGTAGTCCCAAGATATTATTATTATAATTAATTGATTGACTAAGAAACGAACCCACGACTAGTCTTACATAGGACAGTATACATTACAATTTAATAACAACTCTAGCTTTCACATGGATGTCGGTTATCGCGATAGGAAGTTTCCTATAATCTTCACCAGGAAACAATATATCCCCTTGTCAAATTTCATTGAGATTCGTTCACCCATTTTGCCGGTAAAGAGTAATAAACAAACAGACATACTTTGGCATTTATAATATTACTATTTCTCAATATCATACACGAACAAAGAGTTGTTTGTTTAACGTTATTGACATTTGATGACATCTGTCCGTCTGTTCGTTCGAAATAGCCGTGAGAAAGCGTGGGTAGTTTGTTGTAATCCATTGTTGGAATGCCATTTAGGTATTTGTTAACTGATAAACAGATTACAGTCAGAAATAACTTATTAAATTAATTACTTGCACTTTATTAGATACCGGCATTCAAACAAGTAGATATCCCGTTCTGAAATGGAGTCATGTCATTAATCTATACTAATATTATAAAGCTGAAGAGTTTGTTTATTTGAACGAGATATTCTCAGGATATGCTGGGTCGAATTGAAAAGTTCTTTTACTATTGGATAGCCTATTTATCGAGGCTATGTAACATCACGCTATGGCCAATAAGAGCGGAGCAGCAATGAAAACTTTTGCAAAAATGGAAAAAAAATACTCAGAAGAGGTTGCGCGGGTCAACTAGTTACCTCATAAGGTTGTCACTGCAGGGATACATGCCTCATGAAATTATGAACCATTCGCTGACCCGCGCAACTTCGTATACATAAATTTTCCCAGTTTTTACAAAATTTTTCATTGCTGCTCCGCTCCTATTAGTCGTAGCGTGATGTTATATAGCCTATAGCCTTCCTTGATAAATGGGCTACCCAAAAGATTTTTATTTTAATTCGCACCAGTAGTACCTGAGATTACCGCGTTCAAAAAACAAACAAACTATTCAGCTTTATAATATTAGTATAGATAATCAGAACTTAGTGACGATCGAGCCTAGGTATAGGTCACGGTTTTAGGTAAATGCCGCATTCCTCCGTGCCTCGGAGACCACGTAAAGCCATTGGTTCTGTGCATAATCTCTCTCTTCTGTCCAGTCGGATTTGTATTCCAATGGACTATGAGAGTGAAGGAATAGAGAGTGCACTTGTGTGCACTCGCATAAATTTGCGCGCTATTATCCTTCTGTTGTTATTGGCCGCCGTAATCGAAATCAATTACAAGACGATTGTTATTCATTTTTATTTTGTATAATTCTGCAGTTGAGTAATGAGTAGTTTTCGGAAGATTTAATGATGTATGATTCCATTTACATTTCATTTTCAATGTTGACAAACTTTCGCGATTTGTACACATTATAAAATAATAGTATACTCCGGGCCTTAATCGCGATAATACGGCCTTTGCTATACGGTGGAAACATCGGGCAATAAAAAAAAAATACTGCCTCGGTGGCGCGGTGGAATTGTATCCGACTGCTACGGGTTCGATTCCCACACCGGACACCACTATGTGTGATCCACAAATTGTTGTCCCGTGTCTGGGTGTAAGTATGTTTGTAAAGACCCCATGACACAGGGCTTGTAACCTACTGCGGGAGTCGTCTTTTAAAAAAAAAACAAATTAAGACCCGGAGTATATATGATTTTACTTTCGTTCTTTCAAAATCAAAGCTTAATAACAAGTTAGCTACCTAATACATCTTGGAATTCGTTCGTAAACCAAACAGAAACATTCTAACACTTAAATAACAATCCGTTAACTCTCTCAGGTCTAATTCTGTTCTTTATCTATACAATTATCGGTTTAGAAACAAGACTAGCGTGCCACTCGTGTTTGCCTTATAATGCCTTAACAACTCGTGTTAATTCAAAGTGTAAACATAAAATTGGATCGAGGTGTATTTTGGAAGCCATTGTGCCTCTTTTGTTTTCTAAGAAGATTGAAATAAATAGTTTTGAGGTGTTTTATGTTGTTTTTTATTAATTATAGCAGAAGCACAGAAGATTTTTAGGTTTTGGCTTGGTTATAAGTGATAAAAATTGCGTTTTGTCATTTCATTATCGACAACATAGCAGAATATAACGACCAACAGTCTAATGTTTTTCAACTGTGACATATTTGGATATACATCGGGACAAGCAATGAATTTTAGCAATGAATTTGAGTCTGGCTGACATAATATAGTGGCATAGATAGACTGACAGCAAAAACATTAATTACTACATTAATTTTACAAAATATGTGTTGATGATGATGTTGGGGGGAGGGGGTAGGTGGTACTATTGACTAAACACTGGCCAAATAATTACTTACTGTGTACCTACATTTTTACAATTTCGGGGTTTCAACAGGCGTTGTGGCTCTTTTGTTTTCTAAGAAGATTGAAATAAATAGTTTTGAGGTGTTTTTAGATGTTTCTTTTATTCTAGATGAAGGACAAAAGATTTTTAGGTTTTGGCTTGGTTCCAAGTGATAAATATTGCGTTTTGTCATTCGATTATCGACTAAGTACGTAGCAAAATAATTCAAAAAACAACATTCTAAATTTTGACTACTTCTGTGGTGTGGTGGGAGTGTGTCTGACTGCTACGCAAGAGGACGTGGGTTCGATTCCTACCCAGGATAAAACTTTGTGTAATGAGCACCATGGTTTATTCTGCGTCGGGTGTAATTTATCTATAACATGTACGTATTTAGAAACATATAAGTATGTTTATCAGTTGTCTGGTTACCATAGTACAAGCTCTGCTTAGTTTGGAATCACATGACGTCTGACAATAAACAAGGTATTTTACCTTAAATTATTCACGCGATTAAGACCCGTAATCTATACTAATATTATAAAGCGAAAGAGTTTGTTTGTTTGTTTGTTTAAACGCGCTAATCTCAGGAACTTCTGGTCCGATTTGAAAAAATCTTTTTTTGTTGGATAGCCCATTTATTGAGGAAGGCTATATGCTATATAACATCGCGCTACGACTATTAGGAGCGGAGCAGCAATGAGAAATGTTTCAAAAACGGGGAAAATTTACGCAGACGAAGTTGCGTGGGACAGCTAGTATATATTATATATATTCATAATGTGTGTCTATATTTTTACAATTTCAGGGTGTTTCAACCCTAAAAATACCCCGCTGGTTGCTCCATGTCTCCTTCTCTTAACTTATTTGGGGTCAGCGTACTAATTTCGCAATATTAATACTTACCTTCCTGTCAGACGTCACCTCAGTGCTCGCTTCTAACGTCACTCGACCTTAGTACGACAATCCATAACCATTTGACACAAGCGTCATAATTGAGTAATTTTAGTAACACCCAGAGTCGTTTAATGCTTACTAAAATCATTTCTTAGTAAAGATTTCGTTTGTAAACATTTGTAGTAGGTATGTCAGTATATCTAAGAAATGTCTTGAAAAGATAACTTATTACTTGATCTACTTTTGCTTTAAGTTAACAAACAGTAAAGTTTAAATGTGGCAAAACAGAAACGGCGGTAGCGTAATGGCTAAGGCATCGGTCTCGCAATCGAGAGGTCGCGGTTTCGAATCCGGTCGATCCTACCCATTATACTACCGACGTGAACCCACTCCTAACACAAGCCATTGAGCTTAGCTGGAGGGGTTAACTGGATTGGTAAAGTGGGACCAAAATCCCACATTGGTAGTTATCTTAAAAAAAAAATGTACATAATTCTTAAAAAACAGGAAACTATAACAAAGGGTGTGTGTATATAAAAGTGTTAATTTGTACAAATAATGATGATAACCTTACTTTGAGGCTATGTGACGGTTCTGAGAAGGACATCCCTTTATGAAAATAAGCATCGACTTCTGTAGTACGCGCCACCGACCTATCGGGACAAAACTGTGGAGTCGACATTGAGATGACAAATATTTCTGAAAAAGTTGCGTAGACTTCGTCGAGCTGTTGAGAATCGTAGCGTATCTTTTATTGATTCGTCTATTAAACGTTACACTACGTTTTCAGAATAGAGCTACTCTTGCACATTTCGATATTTTAAACCTTATCTTCACTCTTCATTTCGATCCTAGGTCCTTCTTGTTAAAAGAATTTTAAAATCTGCAATTTAAAAAATAATATGTCAATAAATGTTTACTAAAAATATTGTATTTACATTGTTTTTAGATTGAAGATAGCTACTAAATTTAATAAAATACAAAGATTGTAAACTTAATTGTCAATAAATATGAAAATGGACATGAGATGCATCTCCACTTTCATTTTTTATTTCCAAATCAATAAATAAAGTTTACGACAGCAAAAAAATAACAATTCAAGAAAATATTGGATATATTTCGGGACTTAATCGCGTGAATTATTTAAAGTTACGAACCTTTTATTTACCCGACGTTTTAACGATTAAAGAAATTGTAAAAAGCGCTTAGAGACAGTTTCCTTTAAAATAACGAGTGGAAGTTAACATGTTTTTTTAAAACAACTCTACAAAGACCAGTCTATACCATTCTGTATCCCCATACCAGTGGCGTAGTCCATTACTTAAACAAACCAGGGTTTGTGTGTAGTGGGTCCACTTTACACCCACGTGCTCCTGTTTGTCTCTATGTGTACTCCCTACGTCGGAAACTCGCTGATGAAATGACGAACAACAATATTGTCTTCATTATCATTATGGGTTTTGCGAGATCTTGTTTGTTTTACGAGATGGCCTCTTGTTACAGCGGTCTTTTTGTGCATTTTGGATTTTGTCTTTTTCGGGTGAGATCTTGCAGTGTTTTTAAGTAATTCAAATGAAGGATTTGACAATTATTTTTTTGTCTTCATCTTGATTGGTTAATATTACTAAAAAAAAGTTACATTTGTCACCTGATGGTGTTTAAAGGAGTATGTTTGTAATATGTATATCAATGTCTTTAGTACACTCTACAGAACGACTTGACAAATTTGAATAGATAGAGCTTAGCTAGCTATTACTCGATGTTACAATGATATTATGGTATAACTTCATACGAAGGTCAAAATGCATGGAAAACAAAATCTTGTTCCAAATCTTGATATTGGACATGTATTAGGTTTTCTCCTAGTCGATTTGAGTCGCATCTCATCAGAGAATAGCCAACTATATACAAGTATCCGCACATACATAAGTGCAATCTCTATATTGTAACTCTTATTGACGACTAGCATGTCTCTTACAGGGTCCTTATTCACTATGTTTATTTCGTTGTCGTGGCAATCCCGTGCGAACTGGCGCATATGCGGTGCGCTCAAAGATATCCCCCGCGCATTCGCGTTGAAGCATTTCTAAGCAGAGCTCTCTACCTGAGTGAGTGGGTGCGTGGCGTGCGAGTGAGTGGCAACACTGGTGACGTAAACATTGGCTCCTTATTTAAAAATAATAGAAAATAACAATAAATAGTTTATTTGACATACTGTATAATTCAATTGAGTGTAAACATTGTAGTATACAAGTGACATTGTTAGTGTGGTTCTAAAGTTAATAAAACAACAATATAATGGTGTGTGTAAAACAGTGACTAAAACCTACAAAATACTTAAATAATTACATAATATACTATTTTGTGAACAATATAATAAACTCCTAATCTTAAACTAAGTTGTGAACACAAGTTTGGTTGAAAATATTCGTATTCTACAGTGATAAAATATTTTTTCTTTCGTAAACCGTTATTTTATGGGAACTAATTCGAAAACTTCGTGTTTACCCTACTACTAACGCTGCGAGCGGTGAGTAGCGAAACAAATATTGACGTTGATTGACATTAATACTTGGGTTGCTGTTGCAAAAAAATAATAAATACTGCTTTCAACGCCATCTATTATCGAGAAGAGGAACGAAATTTGCTATTAATCTGACATTCGATACAGTGTTGCTACACCTAAAATACCTTTAAGGTGAACTTAGGGAGACCAGATTAATTATTTATTTCTAAATTGTGGGAAATAATATTATAATGGAGCATGAAAATGTTACACTTAGAAAAAAATCAAATGCGCTGACAAATAACTCGGACTCATCAATGTTTGAGACTACAGTAAAAAGCTTACCAAATGACTCAATAGAAGATGAACGAATCACTATACTAACAGAACAAATTGATAAGTTGACCTCCAAGTTACAAAGTGCAGACCAAGAAATCGACAATCTGATGTGCGAAAATACGAGCTTAAGATCAAATTTAGATAAAACAAAGAGAGTTATAGAACTTTATAAAAAAATCGAAACCGAAGGTATTAAAAATTCTACTCCAAAATCGAGGCGCAAATCTACACTATATGGTCAAACATCAACACCCATAAAGTTAAAATGTCTAAAAAATAGATCTGTACCTAACTCTCCCATTGGGTCAGGGTTGGGAAAACCATACTTGGCCACAATGTTGCACGAAAATCGGCCAACCACATCATTAGGTGATATTAAGTATAAGTGTTTCTTACCAATGACGAACGAAAAGCGTATCAATACGTCGACAAACCTCGATATGGGAACACTGGTTGACTGTGCTCCTATTAAACCGCTGATACCAGATTACAAATCGGATACAACGTCAAAGACTGACAAAGATACTGGCACACAAACGAAGACAAAACATCGAGTGTTTATTTTTTCTGACCAAACGGGATTTGGCATTGGACGGATACTACAAAACCTTCTAGGGAACAGCTTTATTGTTACGTCAATTATTAAACCCTACGCTCCAATTAATGAAATATTATGCTCATGTGCTTCGATGTGTAAGGATTTTACCTACTCTGACTACGTGTTAATAATGGGAGGCTCTCAAGACAATAACCCTTTAGACTTACAGTCAAATTTATATTATGTTTTAAGCCAAATGAAACACACAAACGTTTTAGTAGGTAAAGTCTACTCTAATAAATACCTTAATAGGCATATGGTTAATAATCTCATAAGGCAAATATGTCATAGGTATGGAAATTCAGTTTTTTTGTCTCTTGATTTAGTTTTACATGATAATTGGAATCCTAAGCATATTAATAAACTCCATGCTAGTCGTATAATCCATAAAGAAATTTTACGCTTGAAATACGCTGCTAACTATAATAACTATATAAACGGCATGGTAACACATACAGGTTTCAACACAACAATTACAACTAAGAATGTTTATGTGCAAACTGATAGTATAACTTTAGGTAATAATGACATAAATAATATACAAATTAATTTATCTGGGACTAATCTAGACAAGGCTGGCAAAGATAATTCTGAAACTTTTTTTCGCTCCTAAATCTTTAGCAATATTACATCAAAACATAAATGGTCTTATTAGTAAATCGGAAATGTTATGTGTTCATCTAAACGAAATGAAAAAGTATATTGATGTAATGTGTATCACCGAACATAACATGAAAATGGGCGACGAACTATATTTAAATATACCAAATATGAATTTAGCGGCATCGTATATGAGAAAGTCGAGACATGGGGGATCATGTATTATTGTAAACAACGGTATTAGGTACCGAACTGTTCATGAAATGAACAAACTTTCAACTGAAAACAAGTTTGAGTGCTCTGTGATAGAACTGATCAGTTTTGGTATCTATGTTGCCTGTATTTACAGACCGCCTAAACTCGACTCATCTTCTCTTGAATGTTTTTATGATAAAATGTACATTCTCTTGTCGTATCTGTGTAAAAATAAAAATAAGAAAGTTATATTATGTGGGGACTTTAACATAGATCTACGTCAAAAAAATAGAATTTCTTTAGAGTTTCAAAACATTATTTGGTCATTCAAATTGAAAGCAGAATTTCAGCATGCCACTCGATATATTAGTAACACATGCATTGACAATATACTACATAACTTACGGCAGTGTAAGAGTGAATCACTAGAACTCGCTATATCTGATCATTCTGCACAAATCATACGATGTCCTGTTAGCTCAAGCTCTCTGCTTGAACATTGGTTTTTACTTAAAAGGGATTTTTCGTCAGTAAATAGATGTAAATTCAAAAATTATATAAAGCAATTGAGTTTCTCGCAAGTGTACGTGGAGACTGAAGCAAATGAGGCATTCAACTGTTTTCTTAACTTATTTAAGCTGCTGTATGACTTATGCTTTCCCGTAATTAAAATTAAAATGTCACTCAAAGCTAAGCCAAAATGGATATCTAAGGGTATAAAGGTATGCAGCCAAAAGAAACGTGAATTACTTTGGAAGTATAGGAAAAACCCAACCACGTGTAATAAAATACAGTTTAAAACCTATACTACCAGGCTCAAGAAGGTAGTCAAACTAACCCAGAAGTCACAGAATGATCATTATATAAAAAATTATGAAAACAAATCAAAAGCGACTTGGAGGATTATAAATGGAGTAAAAAACAAACAGCCTAATCTAAATTTTACTGAAATTAAATTTAATGACAAATTGATAAATAATCCCAAATTAATATGTAATGCTTTTAATGACTACTATGTTGACATTGTAAATAATGAGAGTAATCTGAAGTTTATGAAAACTTCACCTGGTCAAGTATGTAATTCAATTTTTATGAGTCCTATATCATCTTTTGACATTCTTAATATAATCATGGATTTGAAAAATACAAAAAGCGCCGGTATTGATGGAATAACAACGTCTGTAGTCAAAGATGTTGGTAACTTGATAGCACCTGTTATATCCTATTTAATTAACTTAAGCCTTGAACAGGGTGTCTTCCCTCATGAACTAAAAAAATCCATAATTAAACCAATTCATAAGAAGGGCGACACTCTCAACATAGGTAATTACAGACCGGTAGCACTGTTGCCTATATTTGCTAAATTATACGAAAAAGTTATCTATAATTCTATATATACCTTTTTTGAAAAGGAATCTGTCCTGATACCTGAACAATATGGCTTTAGGAAAAATAAAAACATAAACATGGCTACCTATGATTTTCTACGATCTGTTACTTCTAATATGGACAGAAGACAGCCGGCAGTGGGTCTTTTTATGGATATGACGAAAGCTTTTGACTATGTTAGGCATGATACTTTACTAATTAAACTTTCTTCTTATGGAATAAGGGGTAATGCTCATAAATTGATCTCGTCTTACTTATCTGACAGGGAGCAGGTCACGCAAATAACTACAGTAAGCACAATAACAAAAATGGAGGAAACATGTCAATCTAGTGTCAGAAAGGTTAAATACGGTGTACCCCAGGGAAGTGTGCTGGGACCACTGCTTTTTATTATATATATAAATGACATTTCAATTAATATTAATGACAAAATTACATTATTTGCCGATGATTGTACAGTATTATTCTCCGACTCAAAATTGACAACACTACAATCCACTATTAATAACACACTGACATGTATTATCCATTGGTTGACATTAAATAATTTAAAAATTAATTTAGATAAAACTAAACTTATTAATTTCAAGCAAAGGCCAGTAGTAAATAGAAATGACGATAGAATTAATATTAGTTACCAGGGGACACAAATTAAAGAATGTTCAAGCACTAAATTTCTAGGGTTACATTTGGATCAGAAATTGAACTGGAAGACACACGTTGAACATGTATGCAAAAAGATCAGCCAGTTTACGTATGGGTTGTACCGGCTGAAATACATAACGAGTAGAGACGCGCTCATAACTGCCTACCATGGATACATTTCCTCGACATTGCGTTATGGTATCATTTTTTGGGGGAACTCTGCTGACTGGCTCCTTGTGTTTAGAGCGCAGAAACGCTGTATTAGAACAATGTTCAATTTAAAGCCAAGAGACTCGTGCCGACCTTATTTTATTAAACATTGTCTACTAACTTTACCTTGCCTATACATTTACGAAAGCGCAATATTTGTGAAACAGAATATAAACCTATTCAGTAAAAGAGATCGACAACGTCACTTTGGTAAATTGTGTGTGGTACCGTGTAAAACAACGCTGATGCATAATAGCATATTTTGTAAAGCGCCACTAATATATAACAAACTTCCATCGTGCATTAAGAACATAGACAATAAGGTCAAATTTAAAAAGCAGCTTATTAATATGCTTACGGAAAAGTGTTACTACACCCTAAATGATTATTTTAATGATAGTATAGTTGACATGCCTTGATTTCGATAATTATATTGACTGTAAATCTGATTAATAATAATAATATTGTTTTATAATTAATTTAAATAACTAACTATATACTAATTATTTGTGAACATTTGCACACCAAATAGGTTAAACATAGATTGCACTAATTATTGTAATTACTAACACCTTTTTGTACCTGTGTTTTTGCAAAATAAATATATATTGAATATTGAATATTGAATATTGAACCTCTCTATGCGCGGTGGACATATTTGAGCGCACCGCGCATGCGCCAGTTCGCACGGGCTTGTCACGACATTAGGTATTTAATCTAAAACTAGAAGTCAGATTAGATAACTTAAAACAATTTACCTATATGCATTGTACATGTGGGTACACCTAATCTTCAGTATGAGAGTTAAATTCAAATCTTCAAACATTTGACAAAACCAGTCATCGCAAATATCACTAGAAAAAGCATAGAGTCTTTCTACTCACATACAACACATAAAATAAACCCATTTGTAATACCATCAACGAATATAATGCGATCCAATACCGTGACTACACCACAAAGATCCACGACTTCAAAAACATGCTTCAGTTGAATTTACACCTCGTGCATAGAGCTGCATCTTCAAAAATCCACTTTCAAATTTCAAATAAAGAAAAATCGACCAAAAACCACTTTCATATTACGTATTGGTAGCGATATACAAGCATTACTCCTATTTAATCAGTATTTTTGACAGGAAACGTAGTGTTTGAGTATGTTGTGTGTCCATGGCGGCTAGCTGCGCTTGAGACGGTTAGGAATTACATCAAATATGTACGGAGCAGTGGCGTTTCGGGCTTAATATGTGGTTTTGTGGTACAGTGGAAGCGATGCGATTTAAGATAGCTAAGGACCAAAGTATATATGCTGCTTTAAGCATCGCCGACTGACGATTTTGATGTCCGGTATAATAGCTACACGCTACGCGTACCCGACCTATTTGAATGTAGCAAGATGAATGTGATCGCTGCAATCTTCACATATTGAGATGGCAGTTAACCTAAGTTCGTAAACTTTCGCAATTTGTACACATTATGGAATTTTATAAGCTACGGGTTTTAATCGCGTAAATATTTAATTTTATTACCCGACGTTTCGACCGTATTGCTACGGCCGTAGTAACGGGTAGACAATAAAATTTTTTTTTTTTCTTAAAATAAAATATGTACACTATTAAGACCTGTAGCTTATAAAAACTCGAATACACTAAGATAGAGTTATTTCGTTATAAATTAAGATCCTACCTAGGTACACAGCAAGCACCCGGTTTTTAAAAAACTTGGTAAAGCATGAATTAACTGAAAGCTGTAATTTTTTTTAGTTTAAGATTTATTTAGAATTTTAAAGCAATCGAATGCAGCTAAACGACTAAAAATATCAATGCTGTTGCAAAATTGAAGAGGTTGCCGGCAACCGAACTAAGGAGGTTAGTGTGTAGCGTGGAATAAATGTCGTTTCTCGCATAGACAGCGTAGTTTCACCTTCGTATAGCTTATACTGTACACCCACCCTAATCTTCTCATTGTTATATCATAATGAACTACATAATATACCTAGTAGTCTTCTTAACACTGAGCCTCCGAAAAAGGAAATCACGAAATCTTTCACTACAACACTGTATTTGACACATACAGTGGCATGTTTATTTATACTTCAAGTTTGTGCTTACATATTAGTTATTTGGAAAATCTTTTAGGATATCTCTTTTCTAAATTGAGACGTTGTCCTGATGTGTCATGGTTGATGTTGGTAGTGGCGCTTATTTCTGAAACGAATATGAAAAAAAATTGCAAGCTATACAAAATTTATTTAATGTTCTAATGTAAGGCCTAAAAATGTAATTAATATTTGTACTTTTTTCTTAAAGATAACAAGCATGTGGGATTTTGGTCCCACTTTACTAGCAACCTTGTTAACCTCTCCAGCTAAGCTCAAAGGCTTGTATTAGGAGTGGGTTCACGTCGGTAGCATAATAGGTAGGATTCGAACTCGCGACCTACGATTGCGAGATCGATGCCTTAGCCAATTATGCTACCGCCACTTCAAAATGTATATAGTTATTTTTAATATTGAAACGCCAATGTCTGTTTTCTAAGAGGTGGGCGCTAATGGCTGCGACACAGTTTTGCAACTAATGTAGCTGTTAATATATACTTGTTTTTGTAAAATGGTTTTTGTTCCAATAAACAAACAAACAAAACAAACAAACTACGAGTTTCGGTTTTTTATTTTGGGTGACCTGTTAACGTCTTGTCTGAAAATAAAAAAAACAAAACATCTACATCAAGGTCAGAATCGAACTTTTGTTCTAACTACATTCCGAATTTCCAGCAATGTATTCAGAAATAAATATCGGTAATTCTGGCTTTAAGATCTTCCAATAAAATGATAAAACCACATGTATACAAAGCAACTCTAGCTTGAAAACACATTTGAGTCAACGAACCAATCGCAAATAATTCCAAAATTAATTTGCTTTGTGCTTCCAAACAAACGACGATGCCCGAGACGGCCATTACAACACCTCTCAGAATTCTCACAATCTCACAAATTGCAACAAACTAAAGTATACAAAAAACCTTTCTTGAATACTAAAAACTTAATTCCTCCGAGCCTACGTTTATAGCCTTTAAATAGTTGTTAAGGCTTTAAGTTTAAGATCGTAAAGCTTCAGTGTTTATGCGTGTCAAACAATGGCAGATAAATAATGAAACTTATCGAATGTTGGTTAACAAATACGGGAAGTGCGGTTGTGAGAGCAACTTCTGGTGAACGGGACGGGTCCGTGACGATATCATTACTGCTGACGTGGAATAGATCAAGAGATCAACGAGCTTAAGCTGGTGGTACAAAAACCGTTGCACATGTAAACCAATGGAGTACATTAAATCATAGGCTCTTCTTTATATTTTCCCTTTTCATTCCTTTAAAAAGAAGCTGATGCTATGAAAGCGATGCGCTTTTATGGTCCCAACAAATCGTAGGTTGTTTTATAACTGATGGGCTTTGGAGCCGATTCTAGATTGAATGGTCATAATGAAGTACCTGCGTTTTGGCCAGTCAAACAAATTAATATCCAATGTTTTTTAAAATGATTGAATATTTTCTAATTATTTTTTTAGTGCATAAAATCAACATATCCTAGGAGAATCAATAACCCAACGATCTGTCAGGTTATAAATCCGCATCGCATATCTTATTATCGCAGGTCTGCGATAATAAGTGTTATATTCTACCCCCTATAGTGTTCATATTGCAGAGACGAAGGCCTCCTATTTGAGAGAGGATACTGGTAATCATTCACCCTGCATCTCATTACGGATTTATAATCTGACAGATCGTTGGGTTATTGATTCTCCTAGGATATGTTGATCATTTTAAAAATCATTGTTGTTTAGCTATTTTAAGTCAGTATCGGAGTCGTTTCGTCCCCGTCTCGCGGTGCAGCTTTTTATCTTGTACCAATATACAGACATTGGTTAGTTGGGCGATGGTATGGTGTTCAATGTCTTGCTTATGGCAAATGTGGAGATTGAGAGTAGTTACACATTATGTTTGCGTAGATATATGTTCTTTTTATTTTATACTATCTCTTGTCTGCAGTTATTCTGGTGTTCACGGATTGTAGTAGTTTTGTACAAATTTGTTTAGTATTTCTAAGTGATAAACCTAATGTTTAAAAGACTTGGTGTATTTTCTTTGTAGCCTAGACATTAGACATAGGTACACTGGCTAGTGACCTTGACTGCTTAGCCAGAGGTCGTAGGTTCGATCCCCACCCAGGATAAAACTTTGTGTGATGAGCATGTTGGTTTAATATGTGTCTAGATGTATTTGCAATCTTTAGATAGGAATATTTATGTAGGTATGTTTATCAGTTGCCTGGTTGCCGTACCTGGTACATGCTTTGACTAGTTTAGAATCAGATGGCGTTATATGAGTTGTTCAAGATATTATTATTATTTTATAGAGATGAAGTAAGTGAGCAAATTCGTATGAATGAAGTTTTGGACAAGATGTGTGCATTTTTATGGTGACGACCAACATGCACGTAGACTGAGCTGGCAGAAGTAGCTAGGCTCTTATACATATTTAAAAGAATTACTCTTCGTATATTTGATAACAGAAAGTCTTAAATTCACAATCTAAATAAGCTTACAAAATACCTCTTTAGCCCTTGAAATATAAAAGGCTGGCTGTTATTTACAATCAAATCGATCACACCATCATCGATTAAGCGTTAGCTAGCTTGCAAAGCATTGAACGCTTTATACCAAAACGATCATTTCAGGTTAGCGAATTGAAACCCATTACCGTATAAATTAATGACATCCATCATTGCTTCGGCTATTTAAAGCCATTTGAGGCTATTTAAAGCCATTCGAGGCTTTTTAAAGCCGTTTATCGGTATTTACGGCACCTGATGTGGCCTGGCTGTGTTTATAAGGCTGTTGTGTTCGGCAACAACAATGCGTGTATGGATTTATGAAGGCTTTGAATGTTTTTCTTGGTACCTAACGGGTGGATTGCACGGTTTAATCGGCGACTTAATAGCCTGTTGATTGGATCGTTCATAAAGTTAATTGACGGTTCGATTATGTGATTCCAAAATCGATTGTAGTTAAAGGAATATGTTTGCAATGTCTCATTATTGGGTGGTATTTGAGAGTGTCGATAGATGTTTTGCCGATTAGTTGAACTGTAATGCATACTCAACTTGGACGTAAGTGAAAACTAACAAGTTAAAATTAAAGTAAAAAATAAAGACAAAAGAAATAAATCCTCAAATCCATTTTTCTTTCTTGATTAAATCTCAATTAAATCGCATGGGATGATGATTTTACTAATATGTTATTGTCTTGCTTGATTCTTCTTTAGATCAAAAGTGTGCTGACTTGTTTATTTTACAATTTTTTTTTTTTTTTTCATTGCCTATGTAAGCGGTAACCGCCGCTCATGAAACCTGAATCTTTTATTCAGTTACTATTAAGTTTTTAAAATAAAGGATTTTTTTAACTTGGTTTTGATGCAATGTCTAAAATAGGTTCGCTAAAATTCTCCACTTTAACTCCAGTTAACGTTACATAGTTCCCCATAGTGCCACCCACCATTCAGGATTTTTGTTTTACAGTCGTGTCCCTTTGTGTCAGTATAAAGACGAGTGTTGGGCGGTGGTTGCCAGTTTGCCACGGACGGATTACCACTGATTTACTGGCCATACGTTGGACGGACCTTTGACTGTTCTATAGCGAGCCTTTTCGCATCATACTGGCTCCAGATTGAATAAGGTTTTAGGAATTGGGAACTTGTTTGGGCCTTTTTGGTCATTTTTTTTGGTTTGGTCTCGTTTTTTTGGAAATAGGAGTTGGTGAGAGGTTTTCATCACTGTACAATATAGTGAAGAAATTGAATAAAATAAGAAAGATATTAAATAACTATGTCGTTAATTGATGATAAGCATTAACGTTGCTTAAGGACACTAGTAAGTTAGGTACTGCACATAAATGGTCAAGGAGAAAATAATAAACTCATTAAAGGTATAACCCGCTTAGACACTTGAACCATTTCGGCGAAATTTTGTATGAAGGCAGCTTACTATTAAACGCTTACAGCGTTTAATAATTAATGTTGTATGTTTAATTTCGATAATGACGTGAACAAAATTTTTCAGAAACGGAACAACTACATATTTCGCTGCTATTTTCCAGTCTAGTTCTTATAGATGTAAAAGAACTTAGTACTTAATATTGTTGATGTTTCGACCATACCTGCCTGCTGACCAGCTACCTTCATACAAAATTTCTCCGAAATGATTCAAGTGTCTAAACGGGTTACACCTTTAATGAGTTTATTATTTTTTCGTTGACCATTTACGAGCAGTACCTAACTTACTAGTGTTCATAGGCAATGTTAATGCTTATCATCAATTAACTACATACATCATCAATATCTTTCTTATATTATTCAATTTCTTCACTATTGTACAGTATAAGATATCTAGGAGTTAGAGGTGGCGAGGAGGGGCTTTCAGGAGTCCGCTGAAAAACTCAAGATTTTAGTTTCATCTCTATAGTTGTTAGTTAGTGGTAGTTTTTATCGAGAAAACACAATAAAAACGGGAAGAGTCATATACTTTTTGTGAGGGGATTTGAGCTCCTTAGTCCCTATTCTGAATGCACCAGTGCATAATCTATACTAATATTATAAAGCTGAAGAGTTTGTTTGTTTGAACGCGGTGATCTCAGAAACTACGGGTCCGAATTGAAAAAATCTTTTACTGTTGGATAGCCCATTTAACGAGGAAGGCTATAGGCTATATAACATCACGCTACAACTAATAGGAGCGAAGCAGCAATGAAAAATCATGACCTAGTCTTTATATAATCATAATAAAGTTTCGAATAAACTTATCCAAGATCTTAAACTAAAAACCTAATTATCCCACCTTCAAGCGCGACCAACGAGATAACCTCGTAAGTATATTGAAATATTGTCTCGTAAAAGTCCAAACCGCACCGTCTTGGGCTAAAACCGATATGAGATTGACGGGAAAGATGAATGACTTCATTTGTCTGATTTCGATATACCATTGCAAAGATACCTTGCACTTTTTAGAAAGCATCTTGGGTCTTTCTTCTATCAAAATAAGGTTTAATTTCCAATTGCGTCTTCTTGAAGAGTTTTGGTTTTAAGTGTGTATGCAAAAGGCTTTTTTGACCGCAACGCTATGAGATCTTTCTCGGAGTTCAAAACAAAGATGCTTTTTGATGGGCGTCAGTGATTTAGTGATTTGCGTATGCGTTTGTTGTGTTGGAATGAAACAATGAGTGTGAAAGTCATTTTGAAATGGTATTTCTGTAAGAGTTATCTTTTTGGGAATGTGGAACTTCCAGCAGTGCCGGATTGCCAGCCCATTAGACTATGACAGTAAAGGAATAGACAAATAGACAGAATATTTTTGTTCGCATAAAAATTGTGCATAATAATGTGTTTTTTCTTGCATAAATATTAACAGGCCATATCCTTCTGAGATTAGATGTATACTGCCTCTGTGGCGCGGGGGGAGTGTGTCTCGGAACAACAATTTGTGGATCACACAAAGTGGTGTCCCGCATGGGAATCGAACGACCTCTTGCGTAGCAGTCGGACACACTCCTACCGTGCCACAGAGGCTGTCTTTTGTCTTTTAAATACCTACATATTAAAGACAAATTACATTCAGACACAGAATAGATCGAATCCCAACCTATAAGTCAGGGTCATTAACCATCAGACTAACAGGACAGTCGTATTTATTAGTACCTACCTATGAAATGCCATTTAACCAAAGCTAAATAACGAAGTTTTAGCAAAACATTAGTATTATTGCTATTAGGGCAAACTATTTTGGGGTTGTTACCACATTCAAGTGATTCATTACGCATTTATTAAAAGTTTTGCTCGTAAAATCAACTGTGAACCTTCGTTCTCCCAAAAATTTACTTACATACCTTCACAATAAGGTATAAAATTGAATATTTTTTTGCATGACATTTAGGATCTATTACTTTTATCGTTGTAGTGGTAATAAAGGATCAAGTTAGTATTTTTTAGTTAGATTTATACTGACACGGCACGGGATTGCATTTTTGTTCAGCCATTGTTGGACGAACAAGTGTGTTTTAGTGCGGTTTTAGCTCTTCAATTACTCAGGTTATTGTTTTCTCCGTGTATTGAGACATTACTGTGAGGTTTATGTCTGTAGGTCTATCTTTTCTCCAGACAACTATTGCGTGCGGTAGAATAATGGAAAACAATAGTCTGTTTTTATGGGTAGGTATATACGCGACTGCACTTTAAAGATAGCTGTAACTAACTATTCGTTTCAACTCCCCTCGTGTATTTCATTATAAATTTTACTACTTTTTAAGTCCCGTTAGGTATGGGTGAAATTTTCAAAAATCGGTTCTTAGTTGCTGACGTCTCCAAACTGCTTATCTGTTCTGGCAAATTTTAGCGTTTTTGGTCAGGTTCGTAATCAACGTGCCGATTACATCCCTGTACCTACGATTATGAGCGTTTTTCAATTTAATAGTATTAAAAAATATGAATTTTGCATTTTTCTGAATGCAAAAATTGTAATAATAATAATAATATCTTGGGACAACACAACGCTATCTGATCCCAAACTAAGTAGAGCTTGTACTATGGAAACTTGACAACTGATAAATATACTTATATATTTCTAAATACATACATATTAAGGATAAAAAACACCCAGACACAGAATAAACCATCGTGCTCATCACACAAAGTTAGTTTGATCCTGGGTGGGGATCGAACCCCTGGCCTCTTGCGTAGCAGTCGGATACACACCCACCGCGCCACAGAGGCACTCAATTGTATTATTTATATATGTATTTTTTATATACAGCTTTCTTGCAGCCTGAAGTTTTATTGTGCGAGTAAGTCATTTGAAAGTTGGTTTGATGTAATTATAACACTTACAGCAATAGTGTCAGACGTACAGACTTCTTCACATTCCAATATTACGTAAATGCATTTTATCATTTCCAATAGCTTTTGCAAGTTTCGTGTCCAAATGCAAATTCTCGCCGCTGGCTATCACGGGAAGTTCTCGTAAATTCTCACTAGTCCTTATCGCGAGAACGACGTGACACGGTAGCCTGCTGTGCGCTTCAGGCACAGAATATCTAGGTACAGATTGCCGGCTCCATACGACGACCGAATACAGGCTCACACACACATAGACGACCACGTACATGATCTCGGTCAAATCTCAACCGAAACGGCACAAGTTGAAATCATCCGTACGTTCGAGTATGTGTGCGTGGATTGATTGTCGACCTTTGAGCCGGCTCTGTGTCCATGTATTTTATGCTTCAGGTCAACTTGACGAGGAATATTCCTACACTATAAGGTTAAAATATGGAAGCGAAGAGAAATTATCATTGGGATTTATGACCATTATAATTGTTAATGATATTAGTGGCTCCAGTCGTGAGAATGTGGTAGCAGTAGCCTTATATGGTTATATCATCATTTAACACTTCATAATATACTTAGTATAGGCTTTTAATAACATGAAATTTCATTGAAAGAAATTCTCAATTTTGTTTAACAAACTGTTGTATATACCCAAAAATATATAATAAATTGCCCAAAAACATTTCATCTGAAACAAATCATTTAAATTCAAGAAGACATTGTTTGAGTTTCTAATAAACAAAGTATATTATACCACAATGAAGTACTTGCAAGATGATAATAATAATATATAAATAATTTAATAATAATATTCATAATGCACCACTTATACGTTTTGGCAAAACTTAAACTTCCGATTTGTATGTTCATTCAATTTAATTCAATTATTGTAATATTTACAATGGCTTATATAATTTTATTTTTATCTTTTCCTGACATATTATTTTCTTGACATTTTAATTTTAATTATTAAGTACTTCATATCACATACTCTGCTTGATAATTTATAAAATTGTAAAAATATCCAGTTGCATGCCCTGACAGGCGGGACATAGAGAACACTGCATTTACCTAACACCATTAAGATGTATTTTTATAATGTACCTGTGTTTACAACCAATAAATGAATATGAATATGAAAAAAGAAATAACATACAAAATAGGTCAAAATACAAAGCGCCAGGGCACACTCCTTCTAATAATAATAATAATAATAAATCTCTTTTTCTATGGAACAAGTTACATAAATGGCGGTAACTTGGTTAGTACCCGTAGACATAGTAACAATATTCTTAATAACTTTGTTAGCAATAATTACTTACAATGACTATTTACATATTTCCCATTACAATTGCCAACTATTGCGCCAATCGCTACGGGATGCAATCATTTTCAAAATACTGTTGGTACTGCTGCGTAATCGGTCAAATATTGAAGCCATTTTCTTGCCCATAATGGATTGAAAGACGTCAACGTGCGAATTTGCAAACATTTGCGACGCACTGCAGTATCGTGGCAATCCCAACAGCATTCTGAATGCATTATTATAATTTACTCGTTAAAGGCTTGCTGCGTATACCGAATCTACAGGCTGCTCGAGTAAATAATAATAATAATAATAATATCTTGGGACAACTCACACAACGCTATCTGGTCCCAAACTAAGCAGAGCTTGTACTATGGAAACCAGACATCTGATAAACATACTTATATATTTCTAAATACATACATATTATAGATAAATAGACTGGCATTACAGTATGCCCTGAAAAGTCAAGGGAAAATCATGTTCTGCTTTCTTCTTTAATAATTTATTTTTCTGCGGTTCTTTTTACAACTGCTTCTAACGATATTAATATTAAGAACAAAAAAAAACTTTATTTTATTAGAGAAATCTGTATGTAACCCGTGACTGACTGCTATATCAACGCACACATCAAACTACTAAACGGATGTTTATGACACGGATAGTTATTATGTTGTAGGCATTCGAAAATAACAGATTTATGAAAATGCTGGACATACATATCAACGCATATGATGTCCCACTGCTGCGTACGGGTCTCCTCAGTAGAACCTACTAGTATGTAGATCCTGGGGGTAATAGGGTAGATGACTGTCAAGTCAAATTAGTATCCTTTTAAGAAACGTCAAAACGATGCGCCTCGTACTAATTTATATGAAATACAAAACAATGACGTCATTCTTTTGTATGATCAAATCATGTCGTTTCAATGTTTGTTTTGATGTTTATAAATTCATGACAACGTAAAATTGTAGAGAACTATTGTCTTTCAGATCTGTTTTGCAAATGCTATTTCCTGAATAGTGTTAAATCATTTATTGTTATTGTAGTCATCTACCCAATTGTCTTAATCCCCACGCTTGGCGAGCGAGTTGCAGTAAGGCTTTGAAGTACGCAGAGGACGCTGCTGCCCGTCCACCGGTGGAAAATTCTTTAACGCCTTGAAGGCAGTAAGAATTCTGGATAATGGGTTACATTTTTTTTAAGACATTACTAACTAATTTATGGATTAATGTGGTCTGAAATGTATGATTTATTATTATTAATACACTATAGAAGTAAGTAAAATTTGCATCCTCTGTGGATGACTGCTTCTGTGGCGCGGTGGGAGTGTGTCCCACTGCTACGCAAGAGGTCGTGGGTTCGATTCCCACACGGGACACCGCTTTGTGTGATTCACAAATTGTTGTTCCGAGTCCGGGTGTACTTTGTGTCCGTGACTTGTATGTCTGTAAAGTCCCCCGCGACACAGGACTTCTACCCTAGTGCGGGAGTCGTCTTTTTAAAAGAAAAATAATAAAGACACTTTGAAATTTAATTGAAGTAAAAATTTATAGATGTGATGAAAAGAAGCTATTACTATTGTTAGTATTTTTAAAGTAGGAATAAAACTTGTATATTATTGGTTATTCAAACAAAAAAGAAATACACGAAGGTCCACTGAGTTGGTCCAGATTAATCCAACCAAATAATTTAAACCTAAGTTTATTTTTAAATAAAAGGGGTTAGTACCCCTGATGTATGATTTGGTATAATGAATATAATGGGCACAATCGTTTTGTAGGCGCCTGCGCATTTTTTTGGGATTTGATTATTACAGAGTAGTTTAAGAGAACAGAGAAATTAATTAAATATTATAGAATAGAATGCATTTATTTGTCCAAATAATATAATAATAATATCTTGGGACAACTCACACAACGTCGTCTGATCCCAAACTAAGCAGAGCTTGTACTATGGAAACCAGACAACTGATAAACATACTTATATATTTCTAAATACATACATATTATAGATAAATAACACCCAGACACAGAATAAACCATCGTGGTCATCACACAAAGTTTTATCCTGGGTGGGGATCGAACCCACGACCTCTTGCGTAGCAGTCGGATACACTCCCACCGCGCCACAGAGGCAGTCAGCCAAATATGGGTGCACAATGTTGTTGCATTTCATAGTAGGCGCTAACCATATCTTACCATTAAATGGTGTACAAACATTGTTCTTAAAACTACATTGATTACGTATAAATGTTATAAAACTAAAATACGATGATTAAAAATTAAATTTAATATGAATTTATTACCATTATTAAAATATAAATTGATGATTTAAAAATTTTGTAATATTTCAAATATTTATTCGTAAGGAACTCTGTAAATGTGTTGCTGAAAACAGACCTTTCTAGTGGTTCTAATTTGAGTTCTATGAAACTTGGGTATAAGCAATGTTAAGTATGTAGTGTTACATTTTTTGAATGTGAATATAACACGACCTTTTGAAATAAAATTGCAAAGCAATCGTGTTATGACTAAACGAAAAATGCGTATTTCGCAAACTTTTCTGCAAAAATCATATGAATGTTTTTTTTTTATAATATCTTGGGACAACTCACACAACGCTATCTGATTCCAAACTGAGCATAACTTGCACTATGGAAACCAGACAACTGATAAACATAGTTGTATATTTCTAAATACATACATATTATAGTTAAATAACACCCAGACACAGAATAAACCATCGTGCTCATCGCACAAAGTTTTATCCTGGGTGGATCAAACCACGATCTCTTGCGTAGCAGACGGGCACATTCCCGCGCCACAGAGGCAGTCTTTGATTGCTAGAAGAACGGAGGATATAGGTACCTTAACTGCAAAAGTGGCTTTTGCTTTTAGTAGTCTAAAAAATCTCTAAAATGACAAATTTCTCGATCAAACTTTATCGGCTGTTAGTGATGGCCAACACACACAATAGAACGATAGATATTGTTCTATTGTACGTCTGTACGCGTACCCTACTCTGCACAGCAATACCTCGCAACGATTGTTGCTGTCGGTTCACGTTATGTCGTTCGCGGTATTAATTTTACATTCATACGGTGACGTCACGCCTCATGCCGCTAGATATTGTAATCCTCTTCCCATGGCCGGTCGTGGGTAGCGTCTGCAAAACAAACTAAGAAAAATAATAGGTTCCTATTAATTTAGGCTGCAAAATTGGTATTATTAATACTAGCATGATATTGATATTATTAATAAGTACTAGCAGTGTGCTCTAGATTTATATTATATACTTTTCTCTACTATCTATTAAACAACAATCAACAACAATCCCGAGTATATTATCTGACTAATAGTGAAACCCGGATCAAAATCCATTGTGTAGTTTAAAAAATATAACCGTACATACGTACAGGCAGGAAGTGACTTTGTTTTATATATTACTAGCTGTCCCGCGCAACTTCGCATGCGCAAATTTTGCCCGTTTTTGCAACATTTCTCATTGCTGCTTCGCTCCTATCGGTCACAGCGTGATGTTATATAGCCTATAGCCTTCCTCGATAAATGAGCTATCCAACAGTAAAATAATTTTTCAATTCGGAGCAGTAGTTCCTGAGATTACCGCGTTCAAACAAACAAACTCTTCAGCTTAATAATATTAGTATAGATTTATTATGCACAAAAAATAATTATATGTATAATTTTAAATGTATTTTGTAGTAATTTTTCATTTTACTATAGATACATGAGAAAATAGCATTATCTGACAGTTGCGTCTTTAAGTTATTCAAATATTAACGGCGCAATAACCTATATTACTTGTACTGAGCACCATCGTTTTCCTTTTACAGTTTTGTAATTATTACCTCAAGTAATTTTCATTGTAATTTCACGTTTCTGGCTCTAAACTAGAACTTAACCGTAAACCATGGTGAGTACAGAAATACATTCTCATATAAGGCGCACTTCAGTTCTTTTTATCAGTGCTAGGTATGCTTTTTTTTTTTTGTAAAATTTTTTATACAAAAAAATGAACTTTTTCATTCAACATTTGTCATAATTCTACTATGACATTTCACGCCAATATAGCAAATAGGTAAAGCTGTTCAAAATAACAAGAAAATTAAAAATACTTTGTTATATAATCTGTGTTGCTGTCTGTACCAGAGACGGTTGCAATCACCCTTATCTGTACACCTTTATATAAACAACACTATTCGCGTATTGTTACTGTATGGATACTTTAAGCGCATCCCTATTGTGAACAATTTGAGTGACAGGTAAACACAAGGCTCTTGTCTCCTGATCCGTCCGTCACGAATGAAATTAAACGTTTCATACGAGATATGTATCATTTATGATACATTCATATCGTGAATTATCAATGGTGAATTAGGTTTTGTATCGTATATGATACAAGTGATATCTATAGTCAGTTAATAAATAGATTTGTTTATACTACTGGTTGTGCTTAAGTGGGTGGCTTAAGTATGATCTACTATCAAAATAAGTTATTGTATTGTTAGCACAATCAGTCCTGACTATCAGTTTTCTTAAAAAATATACTACATCTCGTTTTTCTGAGCTTTATCTTCCTCCGAACGTATTGAATTTGCGTCACATCTGACTATGAGAATGAAGGAGTAGGTGCGCACTAGTGTTAGCAAACATATTTGTGCACTATCTGCCGCATCAGAGTCGTTTAAGGATGTTTAATAGTTAAATCGTCCTCTAATAAAGATTTTGAAAAGAAAATCTTATATATCTTTTGCATAAATGTTGATAAACTTTCGCGATTTGTACACATTATAAAATTTTATATACTACGGGTCTTAATCGCGTGAATAATTTAAGGTAACATACCTTGTTTATTGCCCGACGTTTCGAGGGCCATGGTCAACGTCGGGCAATAAACAAGGTATTTTACCTTAAATTATTTACGCGATTAAGACCCGTAGTATTTTTAATTCTATAATCGTCTGCGTAGTTGGTTAGTCTCTGTTTCTTCTTATCACCTCCTCAGGGATAGAATTTTGAATCCTTTCTTAGCATGTGCTTAATACGAATGAACACTGTTGTTCAACATTAGTGGGACTATGAGTAAGACGTCGTATGTCGGGAAAACAAGTAATAGTGAACAAAATTGTTGGAACTACGAATCAAAAATGAAATGAAAGTATATTGAATGCCTCTGTGGCGCGGTGGGAGTGTATCTGACTGCTACGCAAGAGGTCGTGGGTTCGATCCCCACCCAGGATAAAACTTTGTGTGATGAGCACGATTGTTTACTCTGTGTCTGGGTGTTATTTATCTACAATATGTATGTATTTAGAAATATATAAGTATGTTTATCAGTTGTCTGGTTTCCATAGTACAAGCTCTGCTCAGTTTGGAATCAGATCGCGTTGTGTGAGTTGTCCCAAGATATTATTATTATTATTCCAAATTTCAGCCTTGTTGATTTCACTTGATAGATTTGACTATACGATGATTTAGTCAGGACAAACGATCTTGTAAATATACTTAGATAAAGAAAAACAATGTCTCACATGTGACAACGTTTCACAAGAAAATTGTAAGCTAAATACTACATTATGAATACAACAATGTATTTAGAATTGTTTTCTAGAAACAAATGAAACAACTAGCCTTCTATTGTTCGCTATAAGGACGAGGTTTGACCTAAGCGGAGATGATGCGGTGGGATTTCAAATCTCCTATTTCAGTTCGGCAGTGACTGCGGTGAAAACTGTCCTGAGGATGCCTCGTGTAGAGGCGAAACACATCGAAGTTTCACTTCGTGGAGGTGCCTCCTCTCGAGTTGGTACAGGTTCATTTTTGAATTGAGAGTGTTCGCTCTGTATTGAGGGTATTCCCTCACTACTTCAATCGTTGCGATTTACAGACCGATTTATTGGTGGGTTTCCTCTTTATTTAATAATTTAAAATGGATTTCCTTCATTTGGCACCTGATTCAATTACTTAACCCTTGGATTGTGATGCATAAAAAAGAAAGAACATTTTGTGTTAACATACATATACAGGTATCTAGGTTTCTTAGAGATTGGCATTTGTGACCTCTCAATAGCATGGGAACTTGTTACAATTTTCTTATACAAGGTGTCAACATTGTTTACTTTTCCAGATCAAATTATTTAATTTAAAAAAGCGTGATCAATGTATTTAAAATACTTGGTAAAATCAAAAAGAAAATCTATTTTACTCTTTAAAATCACACTCTTTTCAAAATGACATAAAAAACACCAAATAAATCACTTATTTCCGCACCAACGAACACACGACACAAAACAACTAAATCTAACAGAATCAAGATCAAACAAACAACAGAAGACACAGGCAGTCTTGAATACTAAGTTTCCGAAGCTAGCTCTTGGGACAATACAGTATGTATTCATAACAAACAATAGTTAGAATTGAGACGTCTGGACAAAGTCACTCATTAATTTTCAAACTCTGTAACGAAGACGGCGCGAACTCGAGTAGCTGGTTGAACAAAGGAGATTCCAAAGCAAGTAGTTTAGATGACACAGTAGGTCAACTTGTGGTTGACAAGTGACAGTAGCTATTTGCAAATATTAATGCGATTGTGTTTTCATTGGAGAGGATTGTGGAGAGTTGGACTCCGGTCCTGTAAAAAAATATTTTTGAAGTTCACGACAGCCAAACTTATTAATAAACGAAAGTTTGTAGGATTGGATATAAGAAAGAAGAATTTTGGAATAGTGCTGGATGAATTTTAATTACTCTTTCAGGGAAAAACTACAAATAGAATTATGATGAAAGTTTACCAATGTTATAGTTTATTATATCAGAGTAGTACAACGGCTAAAAAAATCAAACTGAGAATTGGTTTCATAAAATGTTTCTTATTTACTTTCATATAAAATACTAATTCTACAAAGTATAAACATTACCGAGCAACGGAGAAAAGAGCTCGTATTTTTACTGCCTCTTATGTTATGTATTTACCAATTTGCCCAATTGCAATACATTTTGACATAGAAACCACAATATGCAAAATGTGACAAAAATAGTCTTCTGCTGACATTTTGGGAAACTATTTTGGTATCGCAATTCAGAGCGGATTTAAAGAATATCATATTACTGCACCTGTCATTTGCGATCCAGAAATGAACCAGAATAAACTATATCATAAACTACCCAGACAGCAATTTCAAAACGAGTCCAAAACCTACTTAACTTACTGTATCATCCCAACAGTGTCAAGTGATTGTAATGACAAAAGACAGCAGAGCTCAGCGCGTTACACGCTCACATACACAATGTCATTCAGATGTTATCGACGCACCACAAATGCTAATGTTGAACACAATCGTATGGCGTGAAAGCCTTTTCTTGGTTCAATCAACCACTGTTGTTTGAGGAACCGACCAAAATGTAAGTGAGTTATGGCGTTTTGAAGCCTTTTAAATGGTTTAGAGCAATTTGATTCGACAATGTTTCAACGCGTTGAAGTTTGTCCAGTAATTTTAAGAGTTATGGTTTTAATTATTGATGTTACACAATGTTAATACTAAAAAAAGAAGCCGTACGCAGATCCATTAATGTGAAAAAGTCCACTGTAATTATAATATGGCTTCTCCGGGTGTTTCGCTCTTCTGATTCTGGGATATGGTGAAAAACATATTTTTGGAAAGATTAGTGTTTTGTGGAAGTATTTTTAATAGACAGATCTGAAACATTACATTTTAATTCTTTAAATTTCGACGCGTCAAGCGAGTTCGTTCAATTCGAAGTGAGCTCTTTCACTTGAGTGAAATTTAATTTGTACCTTACAGAATATTCTTACAGAAGTTGCGATCTACCACATATTTCCATCCACAAGAAAATTGTAACAAATTTATACAATGTCTAAATCCGAATTACGCCACACACGAACAAATTCTCCACAACCTATTCTTTAAACCTAATCTGTCCTAAGCCCATTACCCAAAACTCTTCCAAAAGAAACTGAATACCGAATCATTACTACCTAATACGTTCTCATTATGGGATACTTACCTTAAATCGCTAACCGCTCAAGTAGGTAAGGGTCATAAAGACTTTTCAAACAAAGGGTAGAGACAATATATGTCAAACTTCTGTTTCGGTAGTAATGTCGCACGTGACGGTAGAGAGCCTCCACAATACTCTACATTAAGTTGAGTTGAAATAGAGACATTTGTCATCGCTATTGTTTTTGTTAGAACATGACAGTGCGTAAGACATTTTTAAAGCAAACAGTATGTTGAGTAATTTTTTGGGTTTCTGTTAGTGCAACTGTTCTGTGGCACGTAGATCGTAGGTATGTGGGAGATTAAGATTTAATTTTAATGTATAGTGTTTTTGCTGCTCCACCTGAATGTAAGTCCAGGGTATACGGTTACAGGGTACCCAATGTTCCTTCGACAGGATTCAAACTACTTATACTCCGATTTTGATCAAAGTCGATTCAGTTGGACTAATATCTTTCCCGCAAACGAAATTTGTTAACTTTTGTATTTTTAAATGCCTTTAGTTTACGGATATTTACAATGATGAATTAATCTTCAGTGTGTCTGGTTCGATCAAATAGTTCGAGATACATACCTTAATCCTTCAGGTGTCATTCTTGGACCATTAGGACATGCATTTTAAGAGTGAACATGGTTCGATCTTGTAGATTTTGAGGACTTAATTTACAATAAAAAAAAGTATTCGAATGATAAGGATTCTTTTAAAAAGCGTTACTTTCAAGGCAGTTTTTGAAAAAAGAACAATAATAAAAGATAACTTAATGATGCTTGTTATAATTCTTTGCCATTCGAGTTACGTAGGTACCTAATCGATTTTCCCATTTGTATACCACCAGAACCAGATTAAACTTGACCTTAAACAGACAAAGTCTGTTACCGACACAACCCACAGATTAAACCACTCATATGTCAAAAAAATCGATACCTCCTCCTCTCGATAGTGATTCTAATCGATTATATTATCAAACACAAGAGGGTATTACACAAAAATCGTTCGAGGGCCATCGAAATCAGTTCCAATTGAATCTTCACCCCTTAAAACGGATTACTGACGCTCCCTCTATGTGGGGGAGTTTGTTCGTGAGTGTACCTATTGTATAAGGTATCTGTTAGGTGGTAACAGTTTGAATACGTTTGATGCAAACTATGAAATGGTATGAACAAAAGTGATTCGAAATAATTATTTATTCTTAATGATTGTATTTGTAGTCTTTTGCAAGCGAATTTCTAGAGTATTGTTTTTTTAATGTAAAATGTTGGCAATTAGTATATAGGATGATAGAATTTTAGAGTTAGATTTATTAAAATTAAGGCAGTCTTAATGTGGTCTAACATTTTGTATTTTAAAAGATACCGGTTCGGGAGTACCGTGGTTATTGCACATAACAACCCATATGATATCCCACTGCTGGGCACGGGTCTCCTTACGAGAACCTATTTATTATAGGACCTGGGGACAAGCTTGGGAAGTGGGTTGGCGATCAAGGCTTTAAAATGCGCAGATGACGCTGCTGCCCGTCCTCCGGTGGAAAAATTCCTTAGTCACCTTGACGACACCCACGGGAAGAGATGGGGGAATCTGGGTTGTTTGAATTTTAGTGTGACCCAGCCTAAACTAAACTTTTTAAACTTAATTCTTAACTTAACTCTTAACTTTTTTAACTTAAATATAACTTAACTCTTTTTAGTCTGGATTGTTGACGCCGTCACACTAAAATTGTGAATATCTAGTACATGGTTAATCGTAACTTGAATTAACTTGTAATAGAGGTCTACACCGTATTTCGATAGTTTCTGCTGTTAAAAAACAATAATTATTGAAAATATCACAAATATAAAGTGTGACTTGATGTTAATTCTGCTTAGACCACGAATGACGAAAGGCTATATGATGAAATGTTAATATATCTACGTTTATTTTCTATGCAGAATTATCTTTACACGATTTGTCAAGCGTTTAGTTAGCAATTTACCATACACGTGTCGGCTACGACAACTATCCGTGACATCCTATTATATTAATTTTGAGAATATCTATTTTAAGCCATTTTAATATAATCTTAGAAAAAGATACATTAATTCGAGGACTATAATTTAAGAGGCATTATACTTGACTTTGTCGTCAATTGCGAAATGTTTTTTTCGAGAATTCAATTAAACCTTTGTCGTCTAAATTCTATTGAATTTATATTTAGATGTGTTGTTATTAATTAATTTTGTTGATTAATTATATTTTTCATTTGCAACAATTTTCATAAAATTATTCAACATTCAATTAATTATAGGTACGTTACTTTGTTAATTTAAGATAATTCCACGGAAGCTTTGTTTTAATCGCTTTTCTTTGTTATTACACTAAAATACTATTTGTATTTTGAAAATCGCTTTAAAAATACCAGCTATGTGGGTCACACTGAACTAGGATATTATCTGGTTACTAGATACTTAATATAAAAGCAATTTTAGTTAATTGCTTTTATTAGAAGTTGGTTCACTGCAGTATAATGTGGAATTTGACAATAAGGCATTGGATTTGATTTAATTTAAAGATTTAATTATTTTTTTTAATTATTCACATAATTAAAAAAAATAATTAAATCTTTAAATTAAATCATTTTTTTTAATTATTCACATAATTAAAAAAAATAATTAAATCTTTAAATTAAGTAAATCAAATCCAATGCCTTATTGTCAAATTCCACATTTAGCTAATCAATTCGATGAAATTTCTCCTTAATTATAAATAATTAAGAAGAAATTTAATCGAATTGATTAACCAAATGTGAATTTAAACGCTCTCCAAAATAAAATTTATAGGTGTACCTACCTACATCGTTACCACGGAAACAGACAACACATCGATGTATTTCAAACTAACCGATTCAGTACCATAGTTAGTTTCAACTGGCAACAAAAGGGGTCGTCGAATCGACGGAACGTATTATAGTTACAAACAATATGTTCTAGATTCGGTTAATACTCGAGTGGCTTAGGGGGGCGGCGCAGGATTAATGCAATGGGTTTGTAAATGGAAACGTTTATTATATTTGATTGTTTGGGAGTGAGATGAGTTCGGTATGATTCGGTTAACTTTTTTATTTCACTCTATGTATAGTCAATCCGGAATGACGCTACAGTACTAATGGAGTCATAGGCTAATTCTTATAAACGTTATGATTCGTTTAGAATATTTAACCGATTAAATTTTTTTACAACAATAGAGAATAATAATAATATTCATATCATCTAAAAAAAATCCGAGTAATTAATTTAATAGGAATAGTCAGTTGCATAAGTCACTAAAGATTTCTAAAAATATCTTCCATCACATAGTTAAATTATAATATGTTATACTATAATCATATGAGAAAAGTAAAAAAAATATAGTTTATCCCATTTGGTTAGGTGCTTTGATGATGCTGTCGTTAAAGGTTCATTTCCGTGAATCGCAGCCGATCGCGAGCCGCGCGCGGCTTACGACGAGCGGCTGATCCACGCGGCCGATGCGACAATAGTCAGAATGTGAGAATGTATGGCGCCGTTTCTAAGGTTTGCGAAAGACGCGCGCTGCCGACGCATGACGTAGGCTGCGCGCGCTCTCTGACTATTATCGCATCTGTCGCGCGCGGTCCGCGATTGGGTGCAATGCACGGAAATTAACCTTTAGCGGCTATAACTGACTATAAATCGTATAAAATCGCCTGTAAAGGTTAAATACTTTATCTTACTGAAGAAATACACTTGATACCTACAAATGGTCGGATTTTCATTATCCTCAAAACACTTCATTCATTAAACCGAACTAAAAGTGTGTGAAAAACTCACACTCGTAAAATAATAATACCAGCACCCACATTATTTACAGAACTGCAATGAAAAACCACCCTCTATAATACCCGATAATCCCTCGCAGTGTTTAATTTTATTTGCAAATTAATTGTCCGCCAGTGTACAGTACAGTGCATGCCAAATAAACTGGCTCGTTGAGTCGAGAGCTCGACTTCGAGTGTTTGTTGTTCCTAATGAGATTAGATTCTGGATATTTTTTTAGAATAAGTGTAAATGTAGTGTAGTGCAAATAAATTGGGCCTAAATACAAGTCTGGTGTTGTAAATAAGGGATGTCGGATTAATGTTGAGGTGATGATTGTTAGGTTACATTATTACTGTTGAAGTTACATTTTTATTACTCCAAATATTTTTTTTTTAAATGTATTAATTTGTTTTATTTTTTCCCGAATTCCGAGTTAAAAAAATAATTCTCGATTTTAGTAGGTAGGTACTCATTTTCCCAATATGTTAATATCACTATCGCTACCTACTGTTGGTCTAGGAGCATCTTTAACATTCAAAATATGTGTATTGACTGTGTGAGGAAATTAAATTTTGTAATTAATTTACATTTTCAAAATATTTTTTATTCTTGTGTGAAAAGGAGCAAACAAGAATAATATCAGATTATGATATTTAACAATCACATAGAGATTCGTATCCCCATTATTTTAACATTATATCTTTAGGTATTGAGAGAACAAGTCAGATTTCTTTCGAAAAACACTCAAATATGGACCCTGTTGTGTGTGTATCCGAGTAGTATACTTGATTGCCAACTATAAAATTAAGTCCATACTATTTGTAATGTGTTTTATTATCATTTTCACGAGTGTTTTTATTTTCATTTTCATCTCGATCATTACGTTCTTTCTTTGTAATTAACTTATGATAAATGTCTTCCCACGAGAATAGACCAACACATAATAAAGAACTCTTAAAAAAGCCAGACTAATTTCAATAAATAATTAAACCTTTAAATTTCAAGTACAATCAAGAACGAAAATGAAAAATACTAGTCATCATTCAGCCTAGATTACGTGCAAATTACAAGACATTATTCAACAAAAAAAAATAGAAAAAAATGTGAAAGTACAATCGCGTACAACAATACTTCGTTAGTTGACCCTTTCTCAAGGGCATGTGTCCTTGCACTTACGTCTCACGTCAATGTTTACATATATAAATCTTAGAGACACACAATGAACGTGTCGCTTCAGTAATAATATGTTAATTTATATGTAATGTAATAAGTTCTTGTGTGAGCAGTGAGCACAGAGGGTGAATTGAATCGCGCTAATCCATTTTATTGCGTGTCACGAGCAGTTGGTTTTTTAACTTAAAGTACAGTCGGTTACAGTGTTGTTTGGTTGGATAATAGTAACGTTATTGATATTTACTTACGCTACAAAAATATATAACATATATTTTTAACTTTTTACTTCAAAAAGGAGGAGGTTCTCAATACGAATGTTTGCAGTTTTATATGTATATTCGGGCATAACTCTGTCGTTATAGACAGATATTCAAAGTTTTATTTCCTAAATCTATTTTTTGTTCGAAAGAGATTTATTTTCGAATATACCTACTCATAATTTTCGAAATTATTTGATGATGGATTTTGGAGATAAACAACGAAGCTCTTCAGTAAATGCCAGAAAGTCAACCGTGACTGAACTCGGTTAGATGTTTTTTGTAAAAAAAGTTTTTTTATTAGTAACAGAGGTTGTTTTAATCATGTAATGTCAATAATCATTCAATTTTGATGAAATATAGCACATTGTTTGCTTAAGCTGTAATGAATTAACAAGCATCTGGTAAAAAGTAATTTACTTTATAATTTTTCGAAATAAAATTCTATAATTTTGTATTTCATAATTCGTAACTAGAAACCTAAAAAAAATATGACTTAGTATGCTCATACTCATTTTTTTCTCATTACTTTAAATCAGTTTTTCTCACAACAGTACATACTAGACACTTTCTTCCTCTTAGTCCACGCAGCATTCCGGCCACCCTAAATCACTTTCAATTGTCCCCAAAAAAACTATGCAAATGTCACAAAGGCCTAGTCGAGATTAGTGCACTATGAATTGTAGTAATTAGGAGATTTATATGCAAACGCCTTTCTGTGGTCCACATTATTAGTTCATAAAGGGCAATGGTAACACGGCTTAATGTAATTTTGAGTAGAACATATTGTGGGATGAGTGGGTCACTCCTGTTGTCCCAGATTTATGAGCCGTACTGATTTAATAACTGAATGATAACGGATAATATTTATGGCTGTGACTGTTCCCAAGTGACCGTTGGTTCGCATATGATTATGAATGAATTTTTAAGATGCAGTTTGTACTAGGCTTGTAGTTGGAGTTTGTAGACGTAGGATATTTATTACATATACATACATACATACATATCAACCCATATGATGGCCCACTGCTGGGCACGGGTCTCCCCAGTAGATCCTGGGGGTAATTGCCATAATCGCCACGCTTGGCGAGCGGGTTGGCGATCGCAGTAAGGCTTTAAGTACGCAGAGGACGCTGCTGCCCGTCCTCCGGAGTGAAATCCCTTAGTCGCCTTGACGACACCCACGGGAAGAGATGGGGTGGTACTATTCTTAAGCCGGCACCACACGGCATATTTATTACTAAACTCAAATGGATCAGCAATATTGCATTCCATAGAGAAACGACAATAATCTGTAAGACAGTACAATTTTTTAATCTCTTGTAAATGACTGCCTCTGTGGCGCGGTGGGAGTGTATCCGACTGCTACGCGAGAGGTTGTGGGTTCGATTCCCACCCAGGAAAAAACTTTGTGTGATGAGCACGATGGTTTATTCTGTGTCTGGTTGTTATTTTATCTATAATATGTATGTATTTAGAAATATATAAGTATGTTTATCTGTTGTCTGGTTTCCATAGTACAAGCTCTGCTTAGTTTGGGATCAGATAGCGTTGTGTAAGTTGTCCCAAAATATTATTATAAATATTGTGTGTTGTACCTACTGATGTTTGTGAAGAAATACTTTTTGTCCCCGATTTTTTTCGCATATTTTCGTGGTGTCAGTTATCGCGATAAGTCATAACTGACACCAAGAAAATCGTTAGAGAATCCACCTAAGTCTTAACTTTGGTGTTTAAGTGATATCTAGGTTTCAAGTTAATTTTATCTCAAACTTTGTGCTTATGAAATAAATCCACAAGTTAATCATAGAAATTAAAAATATATTTTCTTATGCCAGATTATTTATTCATCGTATTCAATAAGGTTGTTTCTTAGTTAAAACTTTTTGTTTATTTCTCTATCTTTATCTTTGAATTGTTTTTATTTGTATATTTTTCGTAATGAATACGTTTTATACACAGAACAAAAACACAAAAGCTTAGTGTCACTGTCGAAAATGCTTCTCAATTTTGATGTACACTATTATACATGCATTATATTTTTTTGATCAAAGTTTGTCTAACAAAAATTCAAAAGGAACTCCTTTATTTCGTTAGCTTTGTTTCCTTACGACACTTACATTATAAAGACGATCTTTCGGCCTCAACAAAACGACCTATGAACTCTCCTTTTGTCTGTTCTTCAAACGTTTCTATAGCCATGTCTACGTCAATCAAATCCCGTGTCAATTTTTTGTTAACGCGATTTTAATATGAGATGCAAACTTGTGGGGATTGTGAGAAATCTTGAAGGGGATATTCATAATCGTGTCGCAAAATTGTAACACGGGTGGTGGCGACTGTACTGTGTTTGATGAGCTTTTGTCAGTGTTTTTTTCAACTGAAGCTATCTATGGTTGAAGATTGTTTTGGTGTTGCAATTTTGTTTCATGATGGGAAAAGTATGTGCTAGTATTTGAATAAAAAAACAAGCTGTATCATCAGTAAATGACACAGTAAATTTTAAAGGCTGTGTTAATTAAAGGTTAGGCACTAATGAATTAATTACTGCCTAACCTTTAGTTACTTGTAAACTTGCTATGAAGGTAATACAAACATTTTTACATACCCATTAACATTTACAAAAAAACCATTTAGCTGGCAAGAGATGGGCACACTTGATGAGATATGGGCACTTCTAATGCTGATAAAAGTTAATATTTTAAAATATTAACTTCTAAATGCTTATTTTACAAACCAATCTTTGAATCGAACAAAAACCGGACCAGTGCATGTCGAGCCACGCACGGTGTATGATTCCGTAGTCCTCCCCCCCCCCCCTCTATCCGAATAATGAGGCTTTTCTAATAATAATTAAGAAGTAACAAAATTTTCTACTACTTAGGTGTGATAGTTTTTTTTTTAATGCCACTATATATAATTCTACCGTTATTTTTTTCACATACCCAACATCAACCATTTAGCTGGCATAGGGTGGGGGCACTTGAATCTAACAAAAATATTCACTTTAAAGCATAATATTTCCCAAACGAGTCCCTAAATCTGAAAATGGTCTTGACAACCCTGAAACATTTTATAAAGACCTATGTAATGATATCACACACGATGGGGAAGGTGAGAAAAAAAATCACATTCCCACTTTACATAAGGTGAAAGAAAGTTTTTTCAAGATTTTATTCTTTCACTTTGTCGGTGTAAGTACAGTCGGTGTGTATCCATGCAAAATTGGGGCCTTCTAGCACTAACAGTCTGTGAGCTTAGCTGCGGACGGACGGACTGACGGACACGGCGAAACTAAGTATAACTTCCGTTTTGCCATTTTGGCTACGGAACACTAAAAATTAAACACTCTACTACTAAAACTCTTAAATCTTTTTAAAAGACCTATCCAACGTTAAAAAATCCATAGTACCTACATGCCTACTCAGTAAACTGCGAAACATGACGAAACCTACAAATTTTAAACAAAAACAAATCAGCATTATCGTGAAATAAATCTCAAGAAAACTCAACTTAAATTTTCCAATTCACGCAGAAGCCAACAAATTACGTGTAATTACCGAGCCAGTATAAACTTGTCCCAAGTACTGTAGTTACAAACAAAATACAAACAAATATAGCTAGTATCCTACCAGTACTTACTTCGAAAGAACCAAAAGCCACATAAAAATTCAACTAAAACAGACGCGATCGAAGTTTACATTTCAAGAACGCTGCCACTGTTTCCACGACCAATGTTTATAGCTTAATTACAGTAAAAAAAGTTTTTTAAAACATTTTTTTTGAAGTTCCGGAGTTTGTGGGCTTTCCCGATTGTTGCCTATCCGAATATCGGACTTGGTTTCAAAATACGTCGTCCCCGAGTTCAGACAATGGATTGTACTTAAAATTAAAGGTATTGTTGATGGGTCACATTGTGTGGACTCATCGCGGGCCATGTGACTCGATATATCTGGAGCGTTCAAAGTTCAACTTGTTGTGGGAATATTATTTTTGGATTGGTCTATGCACGTGAGGTTTGTTAAGGGTTAACGCTATATTCGGATTGACATTTATGGCGTACTGTCAATAATATTTTTTGGAAACGATGCTGTTAGTTATGATGATTAGAAATTATATTGTTGTTGTTAACGGAGTAGTTTTAGCAATCCTTGTGAATAACATATGATATAACACGCGGCCATCAGTTTCCAAACTAGGGTCAGCCTGTAGGTACTATGGCAATAAGATATTTAGTAAACATATATTTCTAAATAAATACAAAATACCTAAATTACAGCCCGACACAGGATTCCTAAACATTTTTTTGCGCTCATCACACCAAGATTTATTACGGGTGGATATTGATCCCACGACTTCTGACATATTTTCTGCCAAGTCTTATTGAAATGAATAAATACCTGAAAACTCCTTCGTGTATCTGTATTTGCGTCGCTGATAGCTGTTAAGATTAACAGATTCTGCGTAGTTAAAATGCGTTTTTAGATCATCAAACGCACACTAAAAATATTAAGTTCAAGTAATTATGACATTTGTGTAATCTTGTGTTGCATTGGAAATTAATACGCCACAATACGCTTATCCAATACGCCAAATCTGTAACCACACTGTCTGCACTAAAACTTTAAATCATTCTTTTCGAACCAAACCGCCTATTCAAATATCCAATCAACACAAGTTTGGTACTAACCTACAGTCTACACTGGCTAGACGAATCAAGAGACACCAAACACTCAGTTTTCATACCTCCTTTACACCAACAATACCCTAGAACTGTTTGGACTAACCAACCAATATAATAAGACACGCGTGTTTCTATGTCAGCTCCCCTCTGTCAGTTGTCAGGTGTATGGACTAGGGGAGGGTTGTAAGTCATGTTATGCTGGTGCTGTTCATGTATTTGTCTTTAGGCTTAGACCGGCATGTACGCTGTATCTGAGACAGGAAATTAGGTTTCGATGTTTGAATGTGGACGGTATCGGTTGGATGTAGTTATGTGGTAGAGAACCAGTTAGAATTGATAGTGTAACACAATTTGTTCTAGTAAAACAATTTGACTTACCTGGACCAGTGGTTAGTGACCCTGACTGCTAAGCCAGAGGTCGTGGGTTTGATTCCCACCCAGGATAAAACTTTGAATGATTAGCAGGATGGTTTTATTCTGTGTCTGGGTGTAAATTATCTATAAAATGTATGTATTTAGAAATATATAAGTATGTTTATCAGTTGCCAGGGGGTCATGAGAGTTGTCTCAAGATATATTTTAACAATTATTATAAACTAGTTGTTGCCCGCGACTTCAATCGCGTGAAAATTATGAAAACAAATTTATCCCACGGGAATATTTTTCTGAAATAAAATGTAGCCTATGTGCAATTACACTACAGACTATAATCTGTCTTTGTTTCAAATTTCATCCAGATCCGTTTACCCGTTGTGGCGTGATTGAATAACAAACATACATTCACACATCCAAACGTTTGCATTTATAATATTAGTACAGATTGTATAGATTATCGTTAAGTGCTAAATTTGTAAAACAAATTGAATAAATGAATGTTTTTAAGTTATTAATAAAGCAAGCGAAAATTGTTTCCAGAATCCTAATTTCTTGCCAAAGTCTTGTGTCTCCGGTAGGTATAGCCACCAAACAGAAAAAAATGGTAGGTACAATACGGATCAACTTTTCCCACCTCGATCCGTTTCACCGCCACCATCCTCAAAACTATTACAACCAAAAATCCTTTCTTAGCGATATTTTATATTATAAAATATACATACGTTCTGAGCAGTTTTGGCTGTGCTTTGATTAGTCAGCCAAGAGCCAGGACAAACTATTGCACTTGTTGTATAGGATAAACTTAAATCTCAAAGCCATACTCTCTCTCTTTACTTTTCTCTGTCAGTTGCAGTATGAGGTTATAACTCATCCCGCTATCTGCAACGAGGTCTCTATCGTCTCTATCAATAATGCATATAATTAATCTGTATGATTGAATCTATTTAATGACTGTCAACAATAATTTCCTGCCTCTCTCCAACATGAATCATCCACATCATTCCACATTCGGCCGTCGTCTTTCGGCACAACAATGTTTTCGGAGATAGCCGCGTCGGATTACAGACGTTCCGTTATACATCAATGTTGCTACCTTTGACTAGTTGCTTTACATATGTAGAATGATTTGTTTGTTGATTTCATTGAGTGTTGTTCAACTAGATCAATTTTATTGATGTACAACAGCTATAGGTATCTATTGCTATAATTCTTTCTTTCCTTAGCTCAGATGATGAACGGTCAACGCGCGTTGAAGCGGTTTTAGCTAACGCATTTACAATTTCGTATTTATAACGCGCGTTACCAAAATTGTAACCGCGCGTCAACACACGGCTTCTATGCAGAACCGACGGCTAAACATATAGGGATGTGACATTTAAAGAAAATCAAATCCATCTATAAACATAGCAAGGTAATGTTGCTTATTCTAGCAGATCTTACGTAAAATGTATAAAAACGTAAAATTAGTCAGATCTTACCTTAAGACAAATGAAACTTAAATATTAATTAATCATTTCAAGTAGTTTCCACTTTTTTGCACATCGCTAAATTAGCACACCACTAAAAAATAACGATTAAAATAATTTCATTTAACGTTAAAAAAAATAGCGCTGCACCTCTAAGGTGCTAATAACGTTATAATTCGCGTGAAATTGTATATCGCCTGCTAATTATTGTCAGAATAATATGTCAGAACAATAACCCTAAAATGCCGCTGTGTCATCGAGCGGTACGCCATCCAGTAGGCGGCAGGCGGCTCTCCTAAGACACGTTCGCCTAATGATTTTGATTTCAGCTGTTATGTGTTAATTATTCTCGTAAGGATCTGTTTCTGTTGTAGACGGTTTGTGTTGTGAGTAAAAAATAGGAGAGATTTTTTTTCAAAGTGTATTCAACCATTTCAACCGCATTTAAGGCCAGGCAATATATTGATTGGTAGTTTGAGAGCTAGCCTTATGATAAATAATAACGATAATATTATTATATTACATATCATTCTCATTACCTTTAGTAGAAAAAGACAAAATATTTTTGACCTAATCATTATAACAATGGTTACTGACGTAAAAGTAACCTATGTACTATCCAGGTTATAAACAATCTGAAGTCAAATTTAATCCAAATACGTTCCACGATTTGAGCGTGATTAAGCTAACAAACATTCAAACTTTTTTTTTTCTTTAATCTTTTATTGTTTATAGAGGCTATAAACAATAAAAATTCAAACTTTAAAATTAATAGTAGCAGACGATATTCATAGGTACATAATACTAATATTTGGTAACATATTACTGTTACTTGTTAAGTATCTTTAGAAGCATATTTAAGCTTTATAACGCGAGTGAAACCGCAGGGAACAGTTAGTAATGAATATTTATGAAAAACATGCCTACTCACGGCACACGTGAATTACTTGATCCTCGAGTTAATTTAACGGTGGCGTGTAGGGTGGGGACGCAAATTGGTTTGTCTCGGATCATTATACCTTGTAAACAAAAGCATCGATTATTTTACATTATTAGGCGAAATTCCGTGTGGTACTTCATTAAGCGGTTGTGGTGTTTATCTAGTAATTTTAGGTGGATAAGTATTTTAGGGTTAATATTTATTATTGCAGTGGTTGATGAAATTCTTAACTTCTTCTTATCTTTGGGTTGATAGAAATGTAGCCGATTTTTTAATTGGAATTTAAACTTCAACAATTACAACTGCAATAAGACTCTGTCTTTTGGATTGTACATGTATTTTAATACTTTAAACGCGTAGCAGTGGGAAAATAATAACAGCTGTGTTGTAAAAATTGCGGTAAGACATTTCTACAACTCAGATAAAGATTTATTATTGTTTCCATTTAACGCTTAAATACTGTGAAATTTATGTCTCTCTATTTACCGTCGAATAAAATAACGGTTTACGCCATTATTTTAAAACTACGTCAAGCTATAATCATTAATTCCAAAGACACAGTAAACCAACATTTTTTATGTAAAGTAGACCTCAGTTTAAATATAGTTGTTTTAGACACAACAGACAAGAAAATAATTATGAATATTATTTATTAGTATTTTACATGTGATTAATAGTAATAAAATCCACATAGCTGGCTGTATTAATAAATAAAAATATTATCTGCGTATTAAATATTTGTTAGAAAAAAAGATTTAAAATAAATTAAACTACGGCAATTTTTTACGACATAATCAGTATGAAAATATACTTTTTGTTATGCGAATGTAATTGCTTATTTAGTGATATTTACATTATTTAAAATGTAAATTTAACAATGAAATCTTTGTAGACATAATAAGATAAACTTAAAAATCCATAAAAATACAAATATTTTGTTGAATATTAAAAGAATATTACCCCAGATAACAGATTCCATATATCACACTAATTATAGTTCTAATTTCAAATTTGGCACTAGTGTTGTCCATATCGGCGTAAAACGACACTCGTCGACAATCAGCGTCCCCGCGGGGAGTCCCACGTGCTGCCCGAGCGAGTCGACTACCGGGGATGTACGCACTCACGCGCGACAATCCCGCGATTGTCAAAAACCTGACCATACATCACTAAAATCAACTTTATTTTCAACAACATAGAGGTCATTGTTCTTAAGAATAAGAGATAATCGCAAGCAAGATGAATGCACATCGTATAGAGTTTTCCGCTAATTATCATGCTAATACCCGATTTGAGTACCCCTGCTGAGCTGAATTTTAATTTAATGAATATTACTTATACTCTTATTCGTGTAAAATATTTGTATAAATTAGAATAACTTATCAACACACTTTATACAAAATATAGTCATTAAATTTTTTATGCGTATCTTAATAGCTTTTTACCGAAATAGGTGTCTGTATCTTTTATAGGCAAGAATAAAAGGAGTTCCCGCGCATTTCTGCAAGTAACGCGCTTAATAAACTAACTGATTACTATTTCCCTCATCATAAAAAGGAATACAATATAAAATAATCTTTTACTATAGAGGGGAGTGAAGAATGCTATTCACGGTGCAATAAAAGCGCCTATCAGTCTCAAGCCTGCCGTTACAACAGAAGCAATCCAGATAATTCTCATTACACACATTTCACTATTCGATGTTTCTAATACACTATTATGTCTACCGGCGGGAGGTCTCGATTGTGGCAATCGGCGTCTTTGTTGCACATCACTACCGAGTGAACGGATCCCGCCAAAATTTAAATGTCATCGTTCCAATTCGAAATTCAATTAGGTGTAATTAATGCGGTGTGTTCCAGTGGCGGAACTGTATCTTTTACCGATTTGAAAACAATGGAACGAACGTCGTCGGCGACTCAAACGTGGAACATGGAATGGAACGCAACTCACGGCTTTTTTTCTCAGTCGATGATAGCTTTTGATAAATGTGTAGGTGATTTTTTGTTCGCTTATAGTGCTAATAATAAAAAATCTTAATTTATTCAACACTTTCTGTAGCACTGTGTTATTATGATCTTGGTGGCGACAATTTTTATGGAAATTGGCAATTTTACTATTTATGTTGTTGTTAATAATTTGAATAGCGGAACGTGTTTTTAAAATATTAATAAAATCTTAAAATTATTAATAAATTAAATATTGGAGTCAATGTATGTTTTAATAAACTTATTATATAAATAAGCAACGGGGTTTTCGAAAAGTCGTGTGGGGTATATTGGAACACTGATGAAACTGAGTCAGTTGTAATGACTAAAAATAAAATAAGCGCAAAATAGGTTGTATCTATTAAGCGTTTTCTACTGCTACCGTCATGAAACAAAATAATAAAATTATATCGGGGCTACTCCCTACTCAATTCTCGAGGTGACTATGACCACTTAGACTACTACACCATCAAATAGTCAAAATTAAAATTGAATTACACGCAATCCCGTAGTCGGCATAGCAACGGTAGCCGGAAAGTAATTAATAATTATTCAGCAGTCACAGCCCGGAATAGAACTATTGAACAGAAGTTTAGTGTGGAAGACAATGTTCATTGTTTAGAACTGGTATTAGGTACGCGTCGCTTATTAGGGTGCCCATCTTACAAGGGATAATCACCTATTTTAATATTTAAATTAAAAGGTATAAGGGTAGCACTGACGACCGGTCTCAATAAGTTATCTTTCGTTAACTGTTTGTTAAAATAGCTAACTCTAGTAGCGAAAGTGCCGTCAATAGATGAAATCGAGTTTTTTCCTTTCGAGTTATCTATCGACGGTTAAAGAAACGCATAAATGTCAGTTTCACTACCAGAGTTAGCATATAACAGACAGTTCAAAATTCAAAATTCTTTATTCACTTAGGATGCAAAACAACACTTGTGACACGTCGGGATTCTACATGTACATGTAATGCCAAGTTCACAAACAATAGGTAAAGACGGAGAAAAGAACCTGGCAATAAAAACTCGCGGCCGCTCTTTTCGAGTTTTGCCAATTTTACAATGTTTGAATGTTTATAATTTAGTTACATAATGTTCCTATTATTAATAACGTGACTAAAATGTTTGCGGACTGGGAGACTAGACGAATAAAAGCGTAACATTATGACATTGATCAAAAATCTATTATTTCCTTGTCTTTCTTACAAAAAAATGGTCAAAATTATGGAATTTTATATCATTTTCCCCTTCCTTCCTCTATTCTTAGATAAAATTTAAATGTTTATAAATGGCGATGAGTGTATCGAAGAAGTAAGTGTAAGTGTGTGTAAGAAATGAAAACTATTAAAAATCTTCATACGACCATAGTAAAATAGTAACAAGTTGATAATCACACTAATATTATAAAGGCGAAAGTTTGTGAGTATGTATGTTTGTTACTTCTTCACGTCTAAACGGCTGGAGCGATTTTTATAAAATTAGGTATGGAGTTAGCTAACACCCTGGATTAACACATAGGCTAATAAACCGCGGGTAACACCGCGGGGCATTGCTAGTTAATTTATAAAAGGCATTCTTTTACAGAAAAAAATAAATACGGCACCTTTTATATTTTATCGATTTTTAGGATAGGTTTTTGATCATAACTCAGGTGCTAAGTAAATAACCATTAGTAAGTTCGACTGGCATGATGCTCGAGTGGTAAGTGAACCTGATTGCTAAGTCGGAGGTCGTGGGTTCGAACCCCACCCAGGATAAAACTTTGTGTGATGAGCACGATGGTTTATTCTGTGTTTGGGTGTAAATTATCTATATTAAGTATGTATTTAGAAACATATGTATTTTTTTTTTATTGAGTATTGTTAAACATACATCGAAAAAATACATACAATATTATTGTTCCACAATACTATTTACACAGTTTGGCTGAGGGATCTAATGAGTCTCAATTTTTTTTACTTAACTAATTTTATATGAGTAGGTACATAGAAAAGTTCATCTAACAAGAGTTTATCTGTTGTCTGGTTGCCATAATACAAGCTCTGTTTAGTTTAGGATCAAATGACGTTGTGTTAGTTGGCCAAAGATATATAGATATAATATATATAAATATTCTGCAAACAACGGTGAACCCAATATGTTGTAATAGATTAATGTGTAACTGTTATCCTATAGAATTTATAATAAAAACTCTGATACCTACTATACACACAGCCACGCGATTTATAAAAATAAAATATTAGTCTCAAAAACCTCATTCGTATTGCCACTCTAGCGAACTAGAACCACATATTCTAATAACCAATGTAGGCGTACAGTGGTGTTTAAAACTGAACAGGTTATGTCAAAAACTAAACAATTTGGGGGTGTGACTGCCGCATCCGTGACACAATGGCGAGGTGTTAAAACTATTGTCCGAATGCCTTTGGGTACTCCGACAGACATTAATTATAATAAGTGACTAGAAAAGAATCCGGTGAAGTAGTCTTGGTTAATATTAATGAGGTATGGTCCACAAAACATGTGGTGTAGAAGGAAAGTTCCGTGGACCTGCCAGTGGTAGCTCTAAGCAATAAGCCGTCTTGGGTATCACAACATTGTCGATGTCGTGTAGTGATGTTAACATATTGTTGTGTTTTGGTTGAAGGGCATTGTATCAAGTGTAATTACTGGGCAAATGAGACATAAGATGTAAAAAAAAAAAAAAAAAAAAAAAACTCAAATGATATTCAGATCTTTGATCAACAAGGATTTGGGTAACACTGATTCTGTTATGGGCGGGCGTTCTTGAGCTAGCGTGATGCTTACCATCAGGCACGCGACCTGCTTGTATCCTCATTTCGTAGTATAATAAAAGCACATAAAGAAATCCATTATGCGTTCCTTTCCATTTCATGTTTTGTTGTCCGAACGTGAATGGAGTGGTGTTATAGGTTCAGGCGCGGATCCAGCATAATGTTAATAGGAGGGAAGGGGGGGGGGGCACAGGAGTTATAAAACGCTCGCGCGATGGATTCATTTCATCGAAAATGCATCCGTTGAGGATAAAATCCCCTCTCTTTTGCACGCGCGACTTACTCACTGACAGGTGAGGTGACAGGTGTGGAGACAGGGACCTCTGGTGAACAGGGGGGGCTGTCAACAAGGATCAAATGTATGGCAAAGACTTCAAAATTAAGGCGTAATGGGGGGGGGGGGACCCGCCTGCGTGTTTTAACTACTAACCTACCGCCACTTCACCAAACAGTTAAAGTAAACGTAAACACGACGTTTTGTTACTGCACTGCATGGCCGATCAAAACTCTCCATTGCTAATTAATAAAATAAATTAGCACTAACCGAACTCGGGAGTTAACTGAGTAAAAAATTAAACGAGTGAAAAGCTTAATTAACGTGGTGAGCTTTTAATATCAATATTTTTTTAGTTTAAGACACCCTCTTTGCTGTTGTGGAGGGACGAAGAGTCGTGACTCGTGAGCGTAGTAAGTGTGCACTGGATGTGGTACTTGTATCTGTAACGTTTCATTGCATTTAGGTTCCACTTAAGTATATGGTTGACTGCCTCTGTGGCGCGGTGGGAGTGTGTCCGACTGCTACGCAAGAGGTCGTGGGTTCGATTCCCACACGGGACACCACTTTGTGCGATCCACAAATTGTTGTTCCGGGTCTGGGTGTAATTTGTGTCCGTGACTTGTATGTTTGTAAAGTCCCCCGTGACACAGGGCTTGTACCCTACTGCGGGAGTTGTCTTTTTTAAAACATAAAAAAAAAAAAAAAAAAAAAAAAAATATGGTTGGTCTTGTAGTGAATAGCTACCGTGAGCCATTATTTGATTGTTTCTTACTGGAACCAAGTTCCTTATCGCGCGTTGTGAAAGGGGGCTAGACGGAAAAAATCTCACGAAAAGTTGTAACGACACCTTTTGACAAAAACAAAAGCCGTGCAGCGTGTGCGTAAGATATGAACATCTAATTTGACGAAGAAGTCACCTGTCGATTTGGTCTAGAGGCATAAATTCGGTACACGGTATTGGTGACAATTGTGTAGTTGTGGGTTCGAGCCTTCGATATACAATCGTCTTTTTGTAAGCTATTTTCATTTCGTCTTTCTATTTCGCATTGAACAGTGTGGTGTTGCGAAGATTACAAAAAAAAATAAAAAAATAGGATAGGAACTTCGTTCCTCGTTTTTTTGATTTTTGTTTCAAGGTAAAATATTGCCTCATTATTTTACAGTTTTAGGTCATTAGGTAGGTATAGCTCAGTTGGTAAACAGATGGATGGGATCTCAATCTTGCAGACTCTGGTCACTCCTCGAGTTCCATGTTTGTTACCTAACCTTACCGGTTCTTTTACTTTATTTATTATATTTTATTTTTTATTATATTTTGTCTGTTCGTTGGTTTTGCCTTATATTAGTAACTAGCTATATAAGTCCAGCGCAACTTCGTCTGCGTAAATTTTCCCCGTTTTTGCAACATTTTTCATTGTTGCTTCGCAGCTAGTCTATACTAATATTATTAAGCTGAAGAGTTTGTTTGTTTGTTTGAACGCGGTAATCTTAGGAACTACTGGTCCGAATTCAAACATTCTTTTACTGTTGGGTAGCTCATTTATCGAAGAAGGCTGTAGTGTATATAACATCACGCTTCGACCAATAGGAGCGGAGCAGCAATGAAAAATGTTGCAAAAACGGGGAAAATTGACGCATAAGAAGTTGCCCGGGACAGCTAGCCAAACATACATATCGCCTCCATTCCTCCCACATCCTAACCAACGAAACTACTTCAGGCTATAATTGTACAAGGCGAGAGTGCGAGCGTTGGCAAAACCGCTAACTAATTGCCATTGAAAAAAGGCGAAACTGCGGCTCAAAACATTCCACCAGCCTTTGATGTTTTTTTCTAAGGCCTTTTTACCTTCAAAGCTTGATAAGCTGTACTACGCAAACCTAGTAATAAGGCACTTTGGACCAGGTGTGACGTACTCGCGCCCTGAAAGATAAGTGTTGACGGCTTTTATAAACACGTCTTGTAAAATGTTAGGTTTTTCTTTTGAGGTGTTACAAGGGTGGCTAATTAAAGTATTATTATTGTTTTTTTTGTTTATTGTGGAGTTGTCCTGATTTAGGTAGAAATTTCGGGTATTTGGATAGGATTTCGGGTAAAATGTATTGGTAGCTTTTTAAAAGAAAACATCTGACCGACTTCAATCACGGTTGATTTGCTGGTATTTATTAAGGAGTTTTTCGAAATTTATTTGCGCTATATCCCCATTTTCGAACAAAAAATTTGAAAATTCGTCTATTCACCGGGCTTATAGTCATTTTGGACCCGAAAATTTTAAATAAAGCGGTGCCAGCCTACTGGCTAAGGCATCGGTCTCGCAATCATGAGGTCGCGGGTTCGAATCCTACACATTATACCTATTAACAACGTGAACCCACTCCTAACACAAGCCTTTGAGCTTAGGTGGAGGGGTTAACAAGATTGCTAGTAATGTGGGACCCAATCCCACATAACTATCATTACAAAATAAAATTACATATCAATAACCTAGTCTATAAAAATATCTGTTTATGAAAATATGAATATTTTTTTATAAAAAATGTAAATTAATGTTGTTTAAGCAAAATAAATAAGTACTCGTGGTTACACTATTGGATTTCACGTAATAAGAATAGGTACTACGATCATAAGATAAATGTCATTCATCGTTTTTGGTTTTCCGCCACCAAGAAGTACCCCAGCGCCGCTTTAGGCAATATAAGGTTAATATTTTTAAGAACATACGGGATAGATTATGGAGGGATAAGGACCTATTGGACTAGGTTATTGATATGGCTCCAAAACGACTACAAAATCACGGTGTATATGACGGGTTGTTCCATAATATATATACATAAAAAGAACCTACTTTTTTGAAATCTGAAAAAGAATTGAGAACCTCCTCCTTATTAAGTCGATTAAAAATAATTTTGGTCGGAGGAAACGACATGAAATTTGTGGACATTCTTATATGTATTAGGATAATATCGGGACTTAATCGCGTAACATATTTAATGGAACGAACCTTTTATTTACCCGACGTTTCGATCGAATTGCACCGATCGTAGTCACGGGTAAAAAAAATAAAAGGTTCGTACCTTTAAATATTTCACGCGATTAAGTCTCGATAATATTCTACTAAGTGCAAACATCGCGAAAGTACAACAACAATTTTTATATGTGCTATTAAAAGTACGTCTTTTTTTCGTGAAAAAAGAACATACATGCCTACGTGCCTATAAGGGCCGAGGAATCGTTCTCCACTCAAGTTCTTTATAGCTTCGGGGGTTTCAAACATTTTAATAGCAATAAATATCTGCTGCAATATTGTTACTGCAAAATTGCAACCCTTATTTGAAAAATATATTAAAAATGTTAATTATCGATAACGACTTTAAAGAGAGGTCGTGGGTTCGAGACACACGGGACACCATTTTGTGTGATCCACAAATTGTTGTTCCGAGTCTTGGTGTTCTTTGTGTCCGTGACTTGTATGTTTGTAAAGTCCCCCGCGACACAGGGCTTGTACCCAGCTGTGGGAGTCGTAAAATGACGATTTTATTATAATTATGACTCCCAATGACTTCTCATCTTCATAAATACTGCTAAAACATAAAAAAACTATTCAAATGAACAATTCAAAGTATCGTATTCTCAGAAATAATCAAAGTAATTCTGTACTTTTGTATTATATTTTAATTGGCACAAAGGCAAAGTCAATTCTTCTTCAACCAATACATTGACACCTTTTAGGTTTGAGGTTTTTATCCTCATCAGCTGCAGTCCAATATAAACCTTGTTGCAGTACCTACTTAATTAGCTTGCTATATTAATAGGTAGGTAGGGGGAGACCGGGACAGTTTACCAGGGGGGAGACAATAGCCACTGCTTATACAATCTTAGTGTCACTATGTATTGCGATGTTGCAGCACTTCTTAGATGTTACAAGCTCTCCCTGGCCCTCTCCCGCGACGGCGTTGGGGTCAGCAGTTAGGTTTAGAATTCCGAAGTCATAACGTGTTTTTAGGGTTCCGTAGCCAAAATGGCAAAACGGAACCCTTATAGTTTCTCCATGTCCGTCCGCGCCTTTGTTCAGAGACTGTTAGTGCTAGGAGGCTGTCATTTTGCATGGATACTTAAATTACTTACGACAACAAAGTGAAAGAATAAAATCATGAAAAAAAAACTTTTTTTAGGGTACCCATAGATTATATACTTATACTGGTAGTACCTCCCCTATATGTAAATAGGGGTGTGATTTTTCTTTCTCACCTACCCCATCGTGTGAGGTATCATTAGATAGGTCTTTTAAAAACGTTTCGAGATTGGGAAGATGATTTTTATCCGGGATCGAAACATCAAAATTTTCGTACAAATTCCTTTGAAAAATATCATTAAGTAGATGTGTAGTTGTAAGTATGAAATAAAAACAACAAAAAACCCACTTCTCACATTAATCGAATTGAGGGGAAACAATGTATGACTACAGTAGTTTAGGTATGCGTGAAGCTTGACTTCGGAAAATGGTGGCTTCGGGAGTGATGGCTATATCGGAGAAGAATAAAAGCACCCTAAGTGTTACTCTACGTTTTAAACTTACTGCATGTATAACTTCAGTAGTTTATGCGTAAAGCTTAAACAAACAGACATAGAAAACAAACATAATTTTAGATTAAAAAATCACAAATTAATCCAAGTTGTATTTTTTTAAAACGTAGGTATTTGCATTAAACAGTTCCAACGAAGTTAGTAACTATTAAATACGTTCTATTTACTAAACCATTAATTGTGTTACTAATTACTTCTACACATCTTATATTATGTCATAAAACATCAACCTCAGACTTCGACTCAAGATCATTTCTAACCAAATTATACACGACAAATTCATCCTTAAGCCTTTTGAAAGTAAGGCTTATATTCGCGTCCTCATTACAAGACACAATTGACCGGCCAAGGGCAGGTCCTTAACTTTGCGGACATTGACACATTATGTCAGGTCATACAACCTTATTATGGTTGTAATGACTTACGACCGTTTCCAATAATCTATCTATAGATGGATTTGGCTACTAGCGATACAATTTTAACATATTTTATAGTACTTAAAACAACCAATAGATAGAAAATTGAAAACGGCCGTTAGATTTTTAGTACTAGCTGTCCCGCGCAACTTCGTATGCGTAAATTTTCCCCGTTTTTGCAACATTTCTCATTGCTGCTCCGTTCCTATTGGTCGTAGCGTGATGATATATAGCCTATAGCCTTCCTCGATAAATGGGCTATCCAACAGTGAAATAATTTTTCAATTCGGATTTGTAGTTCCTGAGATTACCACGTTCAAACAAACAAACAAACTCTTGAGCTTTATAATATTAGTATAGATAATTGGATGAGTGAAGAGAACAATAAATATGCTGTTAAAGTTTGTTCTTGTAATTTAGGCTTGTTATATAAGTACCTACCTACTGAGATATTTTATGTATGTACGAGTATTTGGCATTGGAGTTCAGTACCCACAGAGGATAATGTGTATTAAGAAACAATGTCATGTGACGCTTCGACTGTTTCTAGTCATGTTTTTCGGTTTTAAGTTTTCCTGACGTAAAAGGAGTATTCAATCGAAGACTGCGTCTGTGTGTGGAAGTGTGTCCGACTGCTACGCAGGAGGTTATTGGTTCGGTTCCCACACGGGACACCACTTTGTGTGATCCACAAATTGTTGTTACGAGTCTTTGCGTACTTTGTATCCTTGATTTGCATGTTTGTAAAGTCCCCCGCGATACAGGGCATGTGCCCTAACGCGGGAGTAATGTTTTTATAAAAGCAATAAAATAAAAAAAAAGTTAATTATGAAGCAACATACTAACTATATATATCAACATATTATAGTTGTGATAAATCATAGCATATTACATATACGTTTAATTCCAAGTTTATAAACCCAAGATCCAGGCAATAAAAACTCGGGGCCACTCTTTTCGTTATAATGCAGAAATAATATGTGTCCGGGTTACTTTGTTTGATTATTATCCGTTTAGCCGTTTTGAAAAAATCATCTTTTTGTATTCTTTTAGTCAAAGAAATATCTAATTCTGCAAGCTTCAAGCTTCATTTTACTAGATTTCTCTATTTGCTGTTCCTGAAAGGTCCATGATCATTTTATTTTTTGATAAACCATTTTTTTTAAATCTTTTTACAAACTTGACCTCTTAAATACGAATGTCTGATATTAGTTAGTGAAGACCCTCATGTGATATACGAGGACAAACAGGACAACAAATAACAAAAAGTTGTTGAAAAAGTTGAACTAGTTAAAAATCCGTTACAAGTAATAAAACCAACAATTAAAATCTAACAAATGCTTCCAAGGCTCATTAGTGTTTTAACAACAACGAAGTCACAATATTATTAAAATTAAAACACACTTTACGTATCCTAATTAAACCCTTTTTGAGATAACAGATAAAAAAGAAAAATATCTACAATTAAAACTTACTCCGACACCTCATAGACACTCCTAAAACTCACCGTTCAAAATAATGGTCCCTACATTTTTCTAAAGATAAAATCTCATTAAAATCGTACAATCTAACCATTAACTAATTGGTAAGGCTCTTGTATTATCCACACTGTTAGAGACAGACATCTTTCCGAAGCAACTTCTAATTAAACGCGACACTTCTCAATTTGTTCCCTTATCTTCGACATCAAAGCTTACAAACACAAATCAGCAAAGCAATTTCAACTTTACTGTCACAATTATAGGATATAATTTTGAAAGGTGTGATGCTAGCGACTTTTAAAGAGTTTCGGCAAAGTGACACTGCATCGTCGGCTTCGAACAAAAGTGACTTGAAAAGGCAAATGAGCGTCTTCACAAAGTTAAAGCGATTAGCGTTTTGGCTCAGGAAGTTTGTGTAGGGGGAAAAATAGGGACGATATGAGTATATGAACCATTGACGTATAGACCAGGACTGCGCCATAACCTCACAAAATTGACCACTCTCTAGAAAGAGACAACGCTACTTTGCGGACAATACCTGTCAAAGAGACAGGGCCGCACAAGTTTTTCTCTTTTTCACGCAATGCAGTCAATATTTACATTTTAAATTAAAGGGATGGCACGGTCTAGGTCTATAGGTTAATTATATGAACAAATACCATAAATATATAGAATTAAAGCAACAAGAGCAATAATAAAATTGTAAAGATTAAATTTTCAAGAGAAATGGATGTTAGTGTCGTAAGTCACGCAGGAATACATTGAAATGTTTAAAGAATACAAAAAATAATGAATAAAAAGGCAAGTCTATTATACTTTTACAGTAAACATTTCAATTTCTAATAAAGAACAATAAAATATTACTCCGTACAAATGAACAGAAAAACAATTAAATCTTCTTAATAAAAGGTTGTGTAACATAAAAAAATCATTATGAATTGTCGAAACTCCTAAGCTACGAAAACTTATGTAATTGTGCAACTTGATGCAATAATCTTTCAAAAATTGTGAAATTTTACGTAACTTGACAAATTATTCAATAAAGAAAAAGAAAAATTATGTCGTCTGTATACCTAATTTGTTTTCAAAAAGAAGGCCCATCGAATAGGGTATTGTTTGACCAAAACATATTATTTAACGTTGAAGTAAAAGTTTCTTGATTAGGTCATAAAATTGTTCTTGTTGTTCAACAATGGCTTCAGTGATGGTTTAATCTTTTGTTTATATTTTTCTTAGCTTTGTTACAAGAGAAAGGTGTTTTGTTTTCTTCAAATTTAAACAAAAAATCGGCGGGTTATACAATGACATTGTTGCTACTTAATTCATTTTAATTACCCTGTAGGCTTACTCTTTTTCCCTGAAAAGAAACTTTGTAATCACGCAACGTTACTCTTTACCTTACCTAATGTTGGATAAGCACAAGAAAAAAGGATCCATAGACAATTTTCGTGAATTATAACAAAACTGGCTTGAATTTTACTAATAGGTATTTAATGTTGATAGGATAGAGTATCGAAACTCCGACGGAATCAAAAATAAAATATTTTTGATTGAAACTACGTTCTTTGATGTTTAAGAATAGGCTTCCTAAATTAAAGTATGTAATATCTAATAATAATTTATTTGTTTTTAAAACTCATTTACATCGTATTTACATCGTACCATACAACAGTACATATCGCCATGTAAACATAACTCTTAATAAAAGAGTACAAGATAATAATGAACACTTTTATAACCTAACGGCACCTTTTAACAGTGACGTGAATAACTATAATTACACGGGTAAAGATATGATTATACACTGTTCCCTGGTCCATACCATCAGTAAAGACCAATGAATAGCCAATTTACTCCCGTTCGACGTCTAGCGCAGATGCATCTTCATTTTAATAAATAAACTACACCAATGAATGTATTCAAAATGCCTTTTAAACCTAACAGAATCTTGTTGACTACATTCTAAACCAACTTAATTTACCGTTTTCAAATCAAAATATTCAACAAACTTTTGAGAAAATCTTTTTTCTAACGGCATGCGTGCACTTGGTCTAATGTAAGAAAGTGCTAATTCACAATGAATACTGACAATTAAAAATTTATCGTTTATAAAAACATCAGACATTGCACATGTTTTCAATAGAAACATCAATAGTAAAGAGCATCATTTGGAAGCGCGCGCGCAAACCTTACTCGGTGAGCTTTTTACTACTCCATTTCACATCTAAAAGTTCTTTATAATTTTGAGGATAGAGTTCAAAATCGTCCAGAAATCAATTCTTTAGTATGCAAATAATATAACATTCGCCTGTAACGGCTGATTTATGATGTGGTTCGGACACCCAAGGAACAAAAACTTGGTATCAATAGAACAAGAAACACAAATGAATGCCTGTTACAATACACACTGTAATTGTTTAGACAAAGGCGTCAGCTTTGAATGTATTCTGCTTAACTTGTGAGCTTTAGATAAATTAATTTGAACTGTATCAACCAGTTAAAGAAGTTATTTTTAAAAAGCAAGACTTGTGAGTTAAGACTTTGTAGAATAGGTAGAAACTAAGTAATATCTTGAACCATCAAAGCTTTCGCCGATGGTTCTAAAGTTAATTTTTATGACATCTTTATACAATAGAGGTACATTATAAAAGAAAAGGCATTCCATAGCCGTGTCAACTATTCTTAACTGTTGTTTTAAGGTCCTTTTGGGTCCACTGTGCGCTTTTGATTTTTTTACTGACTACATTACTCTTTCATTGTTTGAAACAAAGATGTTTGTGGATATTTAATTATTCTTTCTTTTATTTATGTCTTTCGAAAATCGAAGGCGGTCACCGTTAACAGCAGTCTCAAAGTTTGCATTCAAAGGATTGTCTTTTCTATTTATATTGTTTTTCGGACTATTTTGTAACAAATTTTGGTAATGTCATGCTGTTTCGGTACCGCAGTAATGAATATTGTATAATATTGCAAGCGTTACAATGTAGTTGCTCAGACGCATAGAAATGAGATAATTGTAGTTAGTTCTGGAAAATTTTACGGTAAGACCCATTTTAACTGTTCAGTTTTATAGTAGAACGAAACGTTGCACTTTATTTTGTACGGTACTCATCTCCGTTGATATCCGTGACCGTATTTCTTTAAAACGTTTAGTAGCAATTACTCATTTCAATGTAACTTAACTGTGGTAACTTTATTGTGATATTTTACTAAAATAGTCTTTTTGATAATTAGAAACATCTCAAACAGGTGATTTATTTTAAATTGCAATATTTTTCCTGCGCCTTTGATTTATTTTTAACAAATAGGTATGTATTGAGGTGTGCCTATAAACTTTAACTAAACTGTGGTCCTCACAAACTTTCAGATTTAGATAAGATAAGATTAGTAGGATTGCTTGATGGACACAACATTTAAGCTAGCACAGATAAAATACAATAATTGATTAGCATATTTCCAATCTCAATTTAAATAGTTGAGTTCTCAATCAAAACTTTGAGCGTTTCGATTTTTAAATTTCCCGCCAAGACGGAGGGAGGGAAAATATAAAAAAAAACCAATCAATTAGGTGAACTGTCAACGGCAGTGGCAAGGGAGAATGATAAAAGTCCAAGTTTCGACAAAGATGTACGTATTGGCGGGACCAAGATCATTGGTTTTATTGATTTGTCTCTTTGGTTGCTAGGCTGTATGGTAACATTGTCCTGTAAAATTATTGGCTTAATTTTTTTAAGCTTGAGGTGTTGAGTAATTTTTATATAATTAGTCTAAATGCTTAGCTACATACCTTTCAAGGGAGGCGTTCAGTTTTGGATTCGACGAATTCAACCTGTATTTGACGGCTTTTCTTTATTATTTTCTAATAAATGATGGTTAATATGTTTAATAAACTCAACGTAAAAAGTATTCTTTACTACAAAAAAAAAAAAAACTAAAACACACTTTCTAAATAGAACTTTTTATTCTATCAACTCTTGTTACATATTGATACCAAACTACCCACTAATTGCACAAAAACTTGCCCTCAACACAAACAAACATATACACACAAAAGACAGATTAGGGAGCATCCAGATCGTATTTAAGATAAATGAGTATTTTCGCTAAGCACGGCTTTAGATCGAAGACGATAAAGGGCAGATGTGTTGTGACGTCATAAGGAATGTTTTTTTGGATGATATGATACGGTCAATGTATTTTTGTAATACGTATTCGTTTTGCTGATAAAAAGCCACAAAATATATCAATGTATTTTTTGTAGTACAGGGAAACGCTACTTTTAAATCTCGTACTCGATTTGCGAAAAAATCATAAGAAAGAAATTAAAGTGAATAGATCTTCATCCAAGTCTTTGACTATTTGCAGCAGTTGACTGCTGTTGATGAATGATGAGGATGAAACTTTCATTCTTGTGCTCTGTCTTTATTATAATTATCTACTAAAGAAGAAACATCCAGATTTCTGCAATGGCAAAGGTGATTACAGGATACTAACTAAATTTGCACGGAGTAGTCTATAAAATGTCATTGCATTTGCGGGTGGTCAAAGGACACTGAAGGGTCACCTGTGGACAGCCAGGTGATAATACTGGAATAAACTGTTCATCTGATGCATCACCTATTTCAAAGATAAAATATTATTGATCTTTTACACAACTAAACTCCAGCTGCCACCTACGAGCTTAGCTGACCCAATTTTATTCAGTATTTTATCACAATGAGATACGCTTATATCAGCACAATAAAGCACAAACGCATTTTAATTGTACTACAATAGGACAAATAGGATTACGTCTTTGCACTCCACCTAATTGGTAACAATGGGACGCCATTTTGAAATGGATTTTCTGTTTGAAATTTTGAATATAGAAATGTTAGTAAGTAGGTATAGACATTTTTTTTAAATTTGCGTAACTATGTTAACGGTTCTTAAATCTTTTCCAGGTGAGAACCGACGAAATCCCCTGTTTTTATTAAAAACAGGGGATTTCGTAGGCTTGTGCCTAGTATCGCGGAGGACATAAACATACAAATCACGAACCCAAAGTACATCCATAATCGGGACAACAATTTGTGCCTCACACAAATTGGTGTATCTTGAACATCGAACCGACAACCTTAAGACCATCAATGCAGTCAAGGTTTTCTTAAACTTCATAATTCTGTTACTGTTTATTACATTTACCACCACGATCGGTGCAATTCGATCTAAACGTCGGGTAAATAAAAGGTTCATACCTTTAAATTATTCACGCGATTCAGTCCCGAAATATATCTAAGTAATATGTTTATTACATGCTTGTTGCTTTACACCTTGGCTGTATAAAACTTGGCCATAGTAATGTTGCTGAACATCGTCAGATGCTCGATCACTAATCAAATTTATAATTAAATCACCATAACATAAAAGTCACCTGCTGATCCCATATTAGAACATACCTTTAACATACAATAAAACATAAATAGCATCCATTATATTTATACTTTGAAGTTCGCTTTACGTGCTTTTAAAAGCGCTTTTCTATCGCGTATCATGAAAAGCCGTGACCAAACAAATTATTGAGTCAAAAGTTGAATGCGATTGTTCGATACACCCATCTCTTTTACACGTATAGCTGCGTCTCTCTCGTGTATACTGGTGGACACATTAAGGGTACACACATAAGCAGCTTATTGTATTTTTATAGTTATTTTGATCGTCGCACACAGGGTTTATTGTATGGATTATCCTATATGAATATAGAATGGGGTATTACATTTATTGTTCAATGTACACAGCTGATGTTGAACTGACGAAACAATGGCGCCGTGTTTGCGAATCGCCGGTACGAACCATTGTCGGTGTTTTATTTTTTAAATAACTTGTAAATATGTTCCATTTTAATTGAAAACATATTGTTGACAATGGATTTAATGTCGATTGTGTTATTGATAAATTGATTTTGATGTTTATTTTTAATGATAACGATATTTTTCAATTTATTTGTAAAAATTATTACGTTTAATTATAATTTTGCATTATCGTAACATATTCATAAATTTAGTGTTTTAATGTCCACCAATGTGTTCCACAGCTGGAACTCAGCCCTCCTCTCTGAGAGTCTGAGAAAAGGCACGGGCCGTAGTTCACCAAGCGGCCCACTGGGTTTCAGTAGAAGTCACGTTAAACTTAAAGGGAACCAACTACTCACCCTCGATCTGTGAATCCCAAGAATTAAAGTAGTCAAGGAATAGGTACCCTGAACACAACAATCGAAATAGATTATAAAAGTAACATTTCTTCGAATTTTCTAGAAAGACAAGGAGAATTCCTTAAGACACAACATTTTCTTTCAGCCTTTTAGTAAGTGTTTTATATACTTTAAAGCTCCTTAAATTATCGAGCACTGTAGGCTGTAAAAGCAATGTCACAGTATTGTCATCTCGAAAATTCTTTCAAGAAAACTCCTCTACGATCGTTTTACTATCTACCGCCTCTCACAATGTTCCTACATTATTACCGAGACACAAATTAAAGGTTAACGAAGTTGACCACAGCAGCAGTCAAAGAAAACCGAAGCGTACTCTTAACTACCTTTCCAGAAGAACTTCACATTTCATTCAATACCAAAACATCGTCAATATATCTAAAAGCCGTCACTAAACTAAACAATTATACCGAAGATGATTTTTACAACAGATCACACTTACAGCCAATAAAAATATCTAAAAGCTCATCACACATCTAAAGTTTTTTACAAAAAACCCTTTAGCAACCATAAATCGAACGTAATAAATGCCATTGCCGACAATACCAAATTAAATGAAAACCCGCACGTACAAATACAAAAAGTAATGGATAACGATACAAATAGAAATATTCTCTTTACACGCATTCAGCTATAGACAATTGGTCCCTATAAATCATAGACTTGACAAGAAAACACGGGGCTACAAACTTAATTCAGCATCTCTAAGGGAATATTTCACTGCAAACTCAACCCTATGCTTTAAAATATAAGGGTTATTTATACTGACGGTGGTGGCAAAGTCAGTCTATGTACGCAACACGCATTCGCCGCCCCGCCGCTTAAAAACGACTTCAATCGAGTTTCGCGTAAATTATGGGACAACCCTAAACAATGTGAAGAAAAAAGCTCTATTCGCTAATGGATTTTGTTCTCAAAAATTAATTTGGGGGTACTTGACAAAACTGTATGCACCCAATCAGATGTGACCCTAAACTAGGGTTGTCAAGCTATTGTTATTTTTGTGAGAGAGAAATATGAAACTATCGACGCTTAAATTAAGTAAATTAAAAAACGCATATTTAGTTTTGCAAATCATTAAATCTAAAAATGTATTGAGATGAAGCATTACTGATGTTTAAACATCGGCAATGCTTAGATGATAAAAGCTCTGAAAGGGATAAATATTTCGGAACTTTGAAATTGTGAGTTATGCTTTTCTATGGTCTGTAAAGTAACACTTCTAGATATAGCCATTACTACAAGGAATCTTGGCAATATTTTCTTGTCAAAATATTACAATAAAACTCTAAAAACTTAAAAAGATTTATTCTATTCTATCTAAGCAACCCTAACCACCCTTATTACCTAAGGGCGACAAAACTTAGATCTCCGGGTTACAGGGTGAAGTGGCATTGTTTCACAACCCTAGCTAACTTTTTAATTTATTAACGCAAGGGTTGCCACTCGTAAAAATTACTTTTATTGTTTGTAACGACATCTCAGCCTACGTGATAACAATGTATATTATAATTCAGCTTTGGAACGTACTATGCCATTATTATTTGAACTGTGGTGTGAAGAATTTTGTACTAGATGAGGGGTTATCCAAAATGGTTGGTTATGTTAAGGACTCCACGTGTGGTAAGTAAAGATATGGAGTCAAGTGTTTTGTTATTAAGTTTATGTCCCACTAAAGGTTGAAGCAAGACAGCTGGTTGTACTATGTACAGAACCTGTTCTTTACATTGTATCAATGATTTAGTGTACTGAGAATGCTTTTTAGTGACGTTTAAATGTGCCCTTAGACAATGATCTGGTTATAAATATAATTTAGAACTATTCATAGTTTTGACTGCAAACTTGTTTCGTTTTTCGCAACTTGCTTTTTATTATAAGTAGTGTAATAATTATGTACTGACGACTGTTTAACCCATACTGGGTGCCTGTCGGTAGGTACCTAAAAGTAGACAAGTGAAGAGCATATCTTCAAAACAAATAAGATGGATTTTCATTGAACATAAAACCATGTAGATAATATCAGAATTTTTTAATTAATTCATTAAAAAATCACCAAATTCACACCAGTCAGAAACATACAGGATTACGTCATACTTCCTTTGGAAGTTACAAAATGTAAAGTTACATTTACAGCCATCTTCTCTTCTCATGGTCAGCATGAGATTTGACAGTGTCTTATGTCTGTCTGTCACTTGAAAGAGAATAACAGTGACAAAAAATAACTTTAAGCACGACTCAAAATTAATTATGTTTGAGTATTCAAGACGAGTAATTACACAAAATATAAATTTCATTCAAGCTTGTCCACTTAAACTAGTACACAATGAAATTTATAACATTGTACCAAAAACTAAATAAAATTCCTTCACCCGAAAACCCTTCACAAAATAACAATCTATAACTTTTCCGGCGTTCAATAGAAATCGGGAACTTTGGTAAACCAAATTTTACTTCTTATTCAAACGCGACTATGAGGGGAGACATTATCGACACCGCTACACCACTCCATAGGGCCTAGTGTTGATTCTATCAAAAATCTCCTTGAAATTCTGCGGTCCTGGTAATGTATGCTGATTTGACTTGGTTTTCTTTTTATTGAAGAAAGAAAAACTACGGGATTGCATTCAATAGTTACAAGAACCTGTTATTTTAAGAGCCAGTCATTATAAAAAAAATTAATCATTTTGGGAAAAGGGAAAAATGGCTACAAAAATCAAAGGCGCTCATTTTGGTTTGTAAGTGTAAATGTTTGCTAAACTTTCGCGATTTGTACACATTATAAAATTATATACAGGTACTACGGTCGTTGCAATACGGTCGAAACGTCGAGCAATAAACAAGGTAATTTACCTTAAATTATTCACGCAATTAAAACCAGTGGTATATATAATTTTATAACGTTTGTAAATGATTAAGATAACAACAGTCAAGCATTTTATAACACACTAGCTGACCCGCGCAACTTTGTATGGGTCAATTTTCCCCGTTCTTACAACATTTTTCGTTGTTGCTCCGCTCCTATTGGTCGTAGTGTGATGTTATATAGCCTATAGCCTTCCTCGATAAATGGGCTATCCAACAGAGATTTGTTATTAAAAAATGACTTTTATTATTTTTACTTGTGCTAAGTGCCATGTAGCTTGTAGTAAAACCGTAATCGCTGCATCACAAAAAATCTATTTTATTACAAATTTATTTGCGGTTGGTAAATTAATCACGGCATATGTTGATGTATGGGGATAATAGTTTTCCAACGGCAAAGTTAATTTTGTCATATTTAACACATATTTTTTTCACTAACATACCGCTATATAAAGTTGTCGTATACATAAAGTTGGGCGTCTCGTCAAAACGAAGCTACCATGGCAATTTCAGCTTCATGTGTCATTTTAAAATTTGTTCTAGGGAACATGTACTATTTGTTATAATTTCCACATCTTCACAACGTCGGGTTTAACTAATATTTCACTTATACTAAAAACCCGATTTTCATTTTTTTTATTAAATTGAAAATGTGTTTAGAAAGAGTAGTATCAAAATAACATTAACGGAAGTAATCCTTCGGGTCCCAAAAGTAAAGCTCTATTTGAAAAAGGTCAGGGCGATGTGAAATATATTTTTATGTAAATTTTGTGACGATGGGGGCACAATGCCTCTGTGAATCTGTTTTCAGTGATGTCACGACATTCACGTAACATACAGATTAAAAAAGTAAAATAAAAAAAAATATTACACTTGCTTTTCAGGATTCCGTACCTCAAATGGTAAAAAAATAAATCCTTATAAGATCATTCGCTTCTCCGTCTGTCTGTCCATGTGTTACCACCGATTTTCTCAGGAACGGGTGGACATAGCAAGTTGAAATTTATACTAAATACTGAGTCCCTATTAGGTGTATAAAAATCAAGTCAACACAATAAAAAGATATGAGCAAATTTAGATTTTCGCGAAAACTTGAAAGTACCAAAATTTATTTTTCGGAATTTTTCCTTTACTTGTGCTGTAAGACCTTGTTTTTTTTCCTTTTGACCAAAATTGACTATTCTAAGTCAACCAGAAGTATCCTATAGGTTTAGAGTCGAAAAACTATATGGTAGTTCCCGTTACTAAACCACGAAATTGATTCTTAATCACGAAATAAATTTCGTGATTTGAATATGATTTTCATTCATATTACAAACTAAAGTTTGTAATATGAATGAAAATCATAATAGGTACTTAAATATCTATCGGACTTTGAGAATGAGAAAAAAAAAGTGCACCAAAATTGAGTTTACGCACAAACTTATGCATTACATTAAAAGTCTTTGATGCAAGTATAGCCGTGTCGGAACATTGAAGAAACAAACTATGCATTAGAAATTTTAGAATATTCTTTTTACGGACGCTATTAAGATTAAAAAGAATCCTTCAGCTGGACACACCTTTGGTTGCATCGTCAACAAATACCCTAATGAAAACACAGACTAAAACAATCCACAAAAAACATCTAGGTTACACAAATACCCGTTATCTGAAAATTCCCATCATCCCTTACCAGTTTTCTCTAGAGAGGTCCCATATTTCGCAACGAATCGGCCGTTCCCAATTGTAAGAAAGCCTTGATAGATGTAAATAACAGCCTATACCTGACCAATATTTGTAGAACTGCAAGCTAAAACCTATCGAACATTATACCATTGAAAAAAGTACGTGGCTTACTGAAGAAGGAATCAAGTTATACTGGTTATTTGCAACGTCCACTTTCAACTGAGCTATGAGTAAGTTGCAGTTAAAGGAAATTCGAGGCTATTTTATAATGGTTTTGTAAGGGTTCCTGGTCGATATTTTATACTTGCTTGTTAAATTTCATTGTGCTTGCGATTTATTTTGTTTTTAATAGGAAACTGCAGGTGGTATTGTTATTTTTGGATCACCTGGTTTTGGCTGAAACAAATCTGAATTGGCAGGAGCTATATTGTACAATTTCATTTTACAGTATTGCCTATATTTTAAGCTATAGTTTTCTCTTAATAATATTTTTCATTTTGACACTGAATGTACTCTACTGGCGAACTTTATGAACTGACTTTTAAAGAGAAACTAACGCTAATGCGTTAGTAGGGACACTAACAATTTCTTTAAATTATCAATTACCGAAGCTGGTAGTAATTGACGAGTCAGGCAAATTACCAATTAAGGAAAATTACAAACGCTGAAATGGCCTGAGAAGTATTTGAATTTGCCATGATAAGCAAAAATTTGTCAACTCAGACGTGGTGTATGGAGTGGTTCACGGGCGGTGCGTACGGACGGTTTTCCTATGTTTAATAACACCTTAGGACAATAATATCTCATCTTAGGACATACATTTTGTGGAAGACAGGCTTAAAGATGGTGCATGGCAAAACTCTTACTGAGTTACAAATACAATCGTTTATACCACTAGGAGGGCAATATAGACCAGACCAATGCGTGACGACGTTTCATACTATCTTGCGACGGAGTCTCACACAATCTCGCAACCCTAGTTTACTCCTTTAGGGGTTGATTTACCAAAAATGCTGAAACAAGTGTTTCTTTTGTTTAAAACAAAAAAGGCTGAATAAAAAAAATCACTAATCTAACTTCAAAACTGACAGAGTTTCATACAACCTTGCAACCCCTATTTTACTCCCTTAGAGGCAAATTTTTTTTTACGCTAAAACATGTGTTTCTTTATTTTAAACGATAAAGTTAAATATAAAATTTCACTTATCTACCTTCAAAACTGACGGAGTTTCATTCAAATTTAATACTCCTATTTTACCCCCTTAAGGGTTGATTTTCAAAAAACGCTGACACACGTATTTCTTTATTTTGTTTATTTTAGGTATTTCGTTTTAAAAAACAAAAAAAAAATAAACAAAATCACCGATCTAATTTCAAAACTGACGGAGTTTTATGCAAGCTTGCGTAGCTTATTTTACCCTGTAAGGTGACGAATATCTAAAAAACCTTTCTTAGTGGATGCCTACAACATAAATGGCATCAACTGTCAACATTTTAGGTTTGTAACCCTGGCGATTTAGGCTCTGCGTTGATGAATTAGTCAGTAAGTCAGTCATTTACACCCAGACACAGAGTACACCATCGTGCTCACAGCCAAGTTTTATACTGGGAAGGGGTCGAACCCAGGACCTCTTGCTTAACAGTCAGGGTCACTACCCACTAGACCAACAGGCCAGTCAAGTTTGATTACGCTCAAATCCTATCCGAGCCCATTTTTCCTTCGTGGAAATTTCATTTCACATCCAATTGTTCATGCCATTTTTGTTTCTATTCGACGAATTTCTTCACACAACAAAATGACCATTCACTAAACAAAATCAACGGATATGTAACAAAACCAAGATACATATAAATCACAGTATCAACAAAAGTGAATCTGTCACATGTTGCGCCGCTGCGCATATATCTGCGCGCGCGCCTATTGTTACCTATTAATTGTTGCGAGCTATTGTCGGCGTTAATGGCACACCTGCTTAAAGTCAAATGTGAAAATATTGCGATGAAGAAATTGACACATTTACCAATTCAGGTTTCGTGAAAAGACATAGCTTATAGCGTTTAGGTAGGGGAGAGTAGCCGATATTGAACCGGCGCGGCGGCGCTTAAATTGTAGGTACCACTCCAGTATTTCGACGTTTTATAAACACTGACAACAAGAAAATAAGCGGCTGCAGGTCCTCTAATACTCCGCCATTTTGTATCGATGTTGGATAGATATTGTCTCAATGACAGATCTCAATTTCGCTTGGATTGGTGCTTGACGATTTTGTAAAACATTCCTTAAGAGAGCATTATATTATATTGTGTTTTAAATACGACAAAAATCTGTAGTGGCTATGTTTAGGTATATATTTTATTTGATCACTTCAGAGTTCCTATATTGTACTATAGCTACATGACCTGCACCAAAATCATTCTGATAATTCTTTGAATTTTCATTCATTCATTTTCATCATTTTTTATTCATTCTATTTTCATAGTAGTACATGTAATTAATTTGAGATCAAATCATTTATGTTTTTAGTATATTTTGACTCAATGATTTGTTACATAGCTTATGATATTGTTTTCATGATAGCTAACTAGATAATTTTACAAGACAGACAAACAAGTTCACCATTTGTTGCGATGACAGTCGTGTCAGAGACCGATGTCAGCACTGAGATAAATAAATTACGACACTGTTCTAAATAAAGAAAGCTATGAGTTTCAACAATGCTTCTAGATACGCATATAACTCCTACTCTGATTGTGGAACAAAGCCGAACAGTTAGTCCTTTATCCTACCACAAATGCTTCCCGCAGTTAATTGTCGTAAAAATAAAGTGACAATAAGGTAAGAAAGTCGTAAAGAACATAACAATCTGTAACCAAAATCTGCCCGCTGTGACACCCGCATTTGATGGCCCATAGAGTCTATAGCCACAAAACTAAATACGGTAGTACAAAACCACCCTTTAGTATAATACAATACGTTATTTTTGTATTTTTGTGAAACAAATCGCCGTATCCAGAAAAGTTCGCAAAACAATTGAAGCACCCTGTGGATCAATATCTAATGAATAGAAAGGTGAGGAAAAATTACCATATTTGCTGTTCATTATAATCACAAATAAATAATTTCAACCTTAGTGACTATAGAATAAAAGCTATAGATTTTTAAGAGAAGTTGAAGTTATAAGTTTGTCAAAATCAAAAATTGTCATTGCAGTTTTAGGTGATGCATTCAGACTAAAATGTGTTTTATGGCGTACCTTATAGAGTTGAAAATTGATAAGTCTTGGTTGAAATATATCAGGGATAATGTTTTGTATTTATTTTTATTTCTTCACTTGTAAAGGATCATTACAGCGTATTGTTGGATAATTTCACGCATTTGGGCGACACTGCGGGCGTTTGGTGCGATTTAGCGGGAATTTCATTATAAAGGTTTGTATGAAGGCTTGCATTGTCCACCTTTTTTGTTAACGGTGGCTTGCGAGTAGTAAATATACGGATGGAGTCATCATGAACACTAGTATGGTGTTTTATTGTTTTGTTTGTATTGTTCTGGTGAAATTCGTAAGTGTTGTTACCATTTTCTATTTTTGTTTTTGGGGTATTTCAATAACCGTGTTTAGTGTTTCCAATAATCTCTTTGTGGCTTTTTGGTTTTTAAAGACAAAATTATGGTTTAATGTTTGCATTATTTACGGCTCGGATAATTTCACTAGACTCTTTCCTTCTACACTGTTAGAGACAACAACGGTAACACTATCACACTGCTTAAGATAAGATTGGTGTAAATAAGGCTACTAAAAATAAGAAAGATAGAGAATTTAAAGTAATGTTCAGTAATACTGGAATATCCAAAAAAATAAAAACAAAGACGAATATAAAAGAAAAAGTTATCCATCTTATCGAGAAAGGAACAGTCGATGAAATAGCAAATATAAAGTTTTACTCGAATGACTCAGAAAATAATTCAAATGATCCAGACCAAAGCTGTGAGCAGAATCATGTATATATAATATTTAGGCATTCCCATCTCAAAGTTCAACAATACATTAATGCATATTCCGTACTTAATGGTGACAAGTCTGCTGAGATATTTGTGAGAATGCATATTTATGTCATATGCAGTGTGGGTGACTCTTAATATATAAAGAAAGTTAGCGTGAAATGAATTCATATTATGAAATACTTTTGTAATTGGATGGAAATTGTATATTTATTGAAAGGATTAAGAAACGAACAGCAAATCATTAACTAGTAGGTAATGAAAAGAAAATAACATCTCTTAATTCAGATGGTTTAATAATTAAAACAGAAAAAAGTACGAATATGTTTCGCTTTGTAAATGGTTATCCAGGTAACTCTAGTATCTATTTTTCTATACCTAGTATAGTTTCGTAACTTTAGATAAAAACAAGTTGTATCTAATCTGTCGGACCTACAGATAGGTATGAGTCAACACAATAGAATTTATTAAGAAAAAACAAATACTTTTAAGCAAAACTCAGAATATAAAATTTTGACTCATTCTTTAAGACTGTTGTTATTGTCATCATTACATTGTTGTTTATGGTAGGTAGGTATCTAACAGTCACACAAACAAGAGCTTAACTTCATTATAAATAAAATCGTCTTCACCGTTTAGTATTATTGACAATATTGCCATAACCTCAAACCCACCTGCTAAAATGTCTTCCTTAACAGCATTCCTTATTACAATTCCTTCCAATAAGCGTTCACATAACCGTTATCTTTATTACAAACATTCTAAACAAAGCACCAATCGAGTCGCTTACTAAATCCCATATAAAATACCTCCCCCTCCTACACGTGTTTGTGTGTGTTTATAGCGTATGCGCACCTTCTAACGCTCACATACAAATCTCCGCGTTTGAAAGTACGTATGAGTGCGTTAGAATCAGCGTTTCTTTCTATGTGTGAATGTAGCGTATACTCTCCTTGCACACGCTCGAAGGTACCTATGTGTGTATTAGATGCAGCATTTCTTTCTATGTGTGTGTCCATATGTGTGTATACGTTCGTCGGCGACGCAGCGTCTGCGCACGGCCGCGCTGGAATGCAGTCGAGAGGGGATCGAGTCCCGAATGAATGTGATTTTAAATGTTTTTTGTTTCCATTAAGATGTTTTGATTTTGTGTTCGACGTCTTTATCTAAAGTAGATCGATGGTATTTTAAAGATGCATAATTAGGATACTTTGTTGAATGTTTTTGGTTTAAGAAAAAAATAAGAAATTTCTGTTCTTACATACGTAAAGCAGGTCCTAGATCCATCTTATTCTTTTAAAAGTTATTTAAAAGAATAAGATGGATTTTGGACGATCTTTTAATTCATTTAGCCTAGTAGAAGAGAAAACAAAATAGAATGAAAAACTACTAATTACTAAAGTATGTATTTAATTCTCATATATCTCTATAAGTAGGTACTCATAATATAGAGTTTAAGAAAGAAAAGAAAAATAAGTTACTTTGTAGCAATAACATATTAAGATAAATATATTAATTGAATACTTTGATTTGACCTTAGGGCAGATAAACTTTGTAAATCTTTCAACAATTCCCATACCATACCATACTATGGGAAAATTCCCACTGTCGCACGCATTCCTAAATACCCAATAATCGTCAAATTTGTACCACATATAAATATATTATAATTTTAAAAACATATAACTATCAAAGTTTTCTAAATTAAATCATAATTTAACGGGGCTGTGTCATAAATGATTGGACTATTTGCTTGGTGTACGTAATTTATCCACACAGTTTGGGTGACAAGCGCATCACTATCCTATGTTACAACTTTAATCTCGTCTTGGACCACAAAATGTTTGTATAGCTTAACTAATAATGTTTAGAGATCCGCGAAGAATTTGAATTTGATAAAACCTCTCGGAAACTACTTAATCGAGTTTTTTTTGAACCGTCGATAAAAAATCGAATTTAAGCCCATCCCATCCTTTTTAGGTCGCACTTAAAGCCATTTTTACTAGGATTCAATTTATTGATATTGCAGGCATAATTGAAATGCTTTGATTTTTATCCACTTAATACTTTATTCTAAACCTTCAAATTTCATTGAATTTTGTTATTTCACTTACAAAAACACAACATGTAGCTATTTTGCTACAAATTAGTAGATATCTATTTCTCTCTACTTCTCGATATGCCCATATCTCACTTTTTCATACATTTTTTCTTTTTTAATTTTAAAGTTTCCGATGATAGTTCCAGTAGAATCTGCTTTTACCTTTGCAAAGATAATACAATTTGTCATTTCTAGGTATATCAAGAACCCTTTAAATCAAAATGTTCACACTTGACCGCTATTATACAATAAGAACTCTACGTTTGCTGCTTTACCAACAGAATAGGCCATGATCACCGACCCACTCGTTCCGAAGCCTCGAATAATAACATTATTATGAGAACCACAACTTATTCTTGCACCACTAAGTAAACCAATAATAACTCAAACGAAAATCAACCTTATGTCTTTGAAAATATAGTACGCAAGCTTTAAGTTCAACGATACGTATAACTTTGTGTATTAGAGTACATTTTTAAGCGTCTTTGTCGTTTGATCACCGCCTCACTGCGACAATACTTACTATAGACTCCATAGACGTATTCAGACCTTTTTGGTAACAGTTCACCTTATAAAACCAGTGAAAAGAAATAAAAGAAAATTCTAAATCTGAATTTAAAACCTATTTAGCTACAATGCGTGTGTTTATGGTCCAAAGAGAATGCTCTGTTTAAATTTTTAAACCTTTTGTTCGTTTTTTGAAGTTTTATTTTTTAGAAAGTCAGTTTATTATTTTTATATTTGTCTCTTTGATTGTTGAGTCAAATAATACGAGTGGCGTTGTTTTGATATAGCGTGTAGGTGTACCGAGTCTACATAGGTAAAGTAGAAGGCAGCGAGACTGGGACCCGAGACCTTTAAACCAATGTAGATAGATACCTATATAAAATCTGAAACGGCTCTAAGGCTGATTTTGGTTTATCTCATGTTTCAACTTTTTGATAATACAGTTTGCATCAGTCCTTTAACATGGTGTATAGTATATAGTCGAAGCACCTTAGCCTAAGTTTATAAACATTCAAACATTGTAAAATTGGCAATTTGAATAGAGTGGCCGCGAGTTTTTATCGCCAGGTTCTTTTCTCCGGATTTACCTATTGTTTGCGAACTTGGCATTACAGCATGTAGAATCCAGACGTATCACATGAGTTGTTTTGCATCGTAAGTGAATAAAGAATTTTTAATTTTGTTTTTTTTTTAATTTTGAACGATTTTATATCGGATTTTTATATCCTCGGTATATATTCTCGGTCATCCAGGTTCTTCTACTAAACTTTTTTAATGGAGGTAACTTTGGTAGAGCATTAACTATGCAATTACTAAACCGCTGTACCAACATATTCGAGGCAATTTCTGATAAGAAAAACGTAGCAGTTTCTTTATTTTAGGCCAAGATTTAAATTTGCTCGTAAATCAATTTTAACAAGAATTGATAGAAAACGACCATAACCATACCTCGACTTTAAGGGGGCATTAGACTGAGATAATTATTTATTTAGCGCTACGTACAAAGCGACACGATCGCTGACCTCGCTCTTCCGCACACAACCATTACTTCACAGTGCGCAGGAGCGCAGGTTAAAATAAAGTAGAATATTCGTTCGTACGTTAGTTTTTGCATTTTTCCGCAACTTCAAGATTTATTTGCGGGATCATATCAAGACATATCCTTAAATTTCTTTATTTCATCTACTAGAAAAACTCTTTGACTAGTGACACAATTTTTTCGTGTCCTAATATTTAGGTTTTCTATATAAATTTTTGAGAGAGCATAACCCTGTTTAAGCGTAATCTACCTTTAAGGAAACTTTTGCAAACTTGTAGGAAACTGGAACCAAAGTCTCTTGTTTGATCCATTGCGAACTACTAAGTAACAACTAGAAACACTTTAAACGCATGATAGAAACTGCAGTATGTTTTAAAACCTAACCTTCTAGTATAATAACCAATAACAATAACCATAGTATATTTTAAAGATGAATAACAATAAATAAGATTACAAATCGGACTTTTTGATCCAAAGATGCATATAAAGGGCATCGATAAAAGACATTTTTGTCCGAAACAATATGACACTAAACCAAGTCAAAGTATCGATTCTCGATTGTTTTGGAAATAAAATCGATTGTCATTCGATGGTATCGTTTCGTCTCACGACTGAAGTAATCTCGGTGTTGCGATCGACGCAAAATATTTACGAAAATAATAAAGGTTCGGTTGATCTGTGGTTGCGGTGCGGTTTGATCTTATTAAGATGGAGTTCCTCTAATGCGATTAGAAAATTAAAAAAAAAAACATTTTCACTCTTCGTTTCGTTCTTTAAGGTGTCTTTTTCTCAATTGTCCCTGGCAGTGCAGGTCATATATCACATACCTGCATTGCCCTTATGTTTTATTAGATTAAAAACTATGGAAATAAGAACAGTGTAAAATTAGTATACAACGCTACCTAGTGAACAGACTTTATTTCTATTGTTATTTTTTTTTAACCTTAATATGAATTGTAAGTCCCACATTACTAGCAATCCTGTTAACCTCACCTGCTAAGCTTAATGACTCGTGTTAGGAGTGAGTTCACGTGGGTAGTATAATAGGTAGGATTCGAACCCGCGACTTTACGATTGCGAGTCCAATGTGTTAACTATTATACCGCCGCTTCGCTGGTCAATAGAAAGTTAAATGTACATTCTATCAAAAACTAAAGATATTTATGAGAATATCGACATGTTTATCGTTAACAACACTGTAACGCTTAACAAAAAATATTTTTCGAAATCTCCAGATTCGATATTTAGCCAAAAATGTGTTTTTCGTAAATATGATAACTCAATTATAAGTTTTTATTAATATCATCCTCGAGATTCGTTTGAACAGTTTTTGCTATCATATAAATATCATTGGGTTAAAAAATGAAACGGTTGAAAACTCAAATTTGATTTCCAATCAAATGCGATTGAGTTTTGAAATTTATATCGATATCAAAATATAAAATCGCGTTCAAAGAACGACGCACCTACGTATCCGTGATAGCGTTGATACGGCGACCGCTTAAGATTCACTTATTGTTCGATCAGCTTTTAAGATGCGCTTGATAACGTTAAAGTTGACAAAAGACCGGCCGACCGACACCTTTTCATTATTTTAGGGATCCTTAAAGAGAATATGATTATTATTGGAGGGCTAACAAATGTGTGATACACTATTATTAGGTAATCCAAACTAATTTATAATAGGGTTCCGCAGCCTTGAAGAATTGCATCAGCAGAAGAGCGTATGTTCATGGGACTTACACCCTTTTCTTGTGAAACAGAGTTTTTCGGCCATAGCTCGATGACGGTATATCCGATCATGTCCGAAATAAATTCAGTTAGTATTTATTAAGCGCTATCTTTGTCATTTTTGTCATATTTTTTATTCACACGGTTCAAAAGCTAAGAGGGGGGGGGGGGGATAAGGCACGATTTATGCAACTTTTGGAGCGATTATTTCCAAAAATATTCCCTCAATCAAAAAAGTTTATTTTGTTAAAACATTTCAAGGTTTTTACCTTGAAATGTTTTTGGAAGACCTGTCAAATGATGGGCGACACGTTAATGTTTGCTGAAACAAAAATTCTGCTTCTGTAACATGTATAGAGTGCCCCCCTTAAAAATATTTATTATTATAATTTAGCAAACAAACTATGTAGCGGCTACTACAAGACACATTTTCAGTAAATTTCATCAATTTTCATTTAGTCTTTGAGTTAAATGCCTGTGAAATACGGACAGACAGACGGACATGACGAAACTATAAGAGTTCCGTTTTTTTCATTTTATAGATAAAAAAAAAACTAGGAAAATGCATATCGGGCCATGCGCAACGTAGGGTTCCGTAGTCCTTCCCCTCAACCTTATAATGCGGCTTAAAAAGTGGGTTTTCTGTTGTTTTTGTTTCATATTTCAAACTTAATAATAATTTTCAATAGAATTTGTACGAAAATTTTGATACTTCTCATTCGATCAGCTGTTACTCGTAAACTTGTAAAGCCTACTTAGCTGGGATAGTTTTCCTTTTAATTTCAGTAAATATACTACTACCGTAATTTTTTTTCACATACCCAACATCAACCATTTAGCTGGCAGGGGGGGGGGGGGCGCTTGTACCCACACGATGGCGTTAGTGAGAAGAAAAAATCACATCCTCACTTTATATAGGGGTGTTAAAGATTTTATTCTTTCACTTTATCTGTGTGAGTAATATGTGTATCCATGCAAAATTAAAACTTTCTAGCACTTATAGTCTCTGAGCTAAGCTGCAGATGTGCGAACGAACGGACATGGCGAAACTATAAGGGTTCCGCTTTGCCATTTTGGCCACGGAACCCTAAAAAGCTATGATAGTTAAGACGTATACCTAGTATGTGTTGGATGATACTCGTATATGTAATATGCAATTCGACACATCATTATACTCGTAGGTAAGTATTTAGGTAGGTACCTTATAGATTGTTTGATGTTTAGACCGGGTAACGCCAATCATTAGGCCTTATTCCCGTTTTAAATCTATACTTAAATTATAAATTAAAAAAAATGTTTGTAACAAACAAACAAATGTTTGTTTGAACTTAACTTTAATCTCAGGAACTACTAGTTCGAATTGAAAAATTATTTTAGTGTTGGATAGCCCATTTATCGAAGGCTAAAAAAACATCACGCTACGAATAATAGGGGCTGAGCATCAATGAAAAATGTTGCAAAGACGGGGACAATTTATGCAGACGAAGTTGCGCGGGTCGGCTAGTACTTAATACAGTGAAATTCTAATCAAATCATTATTACAAAATACTTCAACACCAAATCAACATATCAATAACATTTTAAGTACGAAGACATAAATAGCGTTCTAATCAATTTTTCTTGGAAACCAAATGATTCTTTGGCACAGTTAGGGTATAGAAAATTTAAATAGAAAATATTATTTGCTTCGTAATGAGGACACCTAGATACTTATATTTTCTTGTTACTTTATGAATACTCGTACAATATATAATGATACTACTTGAAAGCTTTGAGTTACAATAAGTCAAGTTCCATATGTTTATTAGCTCTTCCATGTGTTTATTATCTCTTCCATAAGGTTTTAGTCTATCTAAACTAAGGTTTAGTCTACGCCTTATCTTTGCGTACTAAGCCTTCAACTTACGTAACTCAATGGCGATCGAGCCGGTCCAGACACATGCCAGGTTAAGCAACGGTACCACTTTCGGTCCATAGGTGGGTGGCCGTTTTCGAAAACTATCACAGCTCTCCGTGCCTCGGAGAGCAAGTTAAGCCGTCGATCCTGCGGCTAATCTATCTCTGGTCGTGTCGGATTTCCGTCACATCGGACTGTGAGAGTGAGGAAATAGACAGTGGACTTGCGTCTCAAGAACTGATTGGCTTAACGAATGACTATTTTCGAAAACGGTCACCCATCAGAGACCGACAGTGATAACGTTGATTAACCTCGTATCGGACTTTCAATCTGCTCGATCACACTTGAGTCACGGACCACTCAACTGTAATACCAGGCTAATAACTCCCAAGCATCCAAGGTCTGGTCATCCTTAGTATACAGAACCTTTAAAGAGTATAAATGCATGAAACCTTTGTCTTACCGCCTCGATTAGATGCGCCCGCGCCGCACCGTCTGACTGCACGACACCAGAGTAATCGTGCCAGATGATTTATATGTTGTTTGTCTTTGCATCACTACCTGTTTATTTTTAAACGCTTCTTGGAATTACCCATCTTGTTTTGGTAATTAACTATGAACAGAAGTATGCTTGATAGAAATACCCACCTTTAAAAAGACAACTCCCGGAGCTGGGTACAAAGTTCAGTGTGTACAAACATGGCCTAAGGGCTAAGGCATCGGTCTCGCAATCGTGAGGTCGCGGGTTCGAATCCTACCCATTACACTACTGACGTGAACCCACTCCTAACACAAGCCTTTGAGTTTAGCTGGAGGGGTTAACAAGATTGCTAATAATGTGGGACTCAATCCCACATTGCTAGTCATCTTTAAAAAAAAACCATAATTAATGGTGACAAAGCACACCCAAACTAGTAACGGCAACTTGTAGATGATATATATAAGGTAGTAATACGTGCGATTCAAATTTTAAAAGATTCCTTGCACACCAGTCTTATTCGTTCTTCCGCCACCAAAGCAGTCAATGATGAGCTATCTAATATTGATGACAAAATTTATAGAAATAGTTCGGGTTTGTTAGTTAGTTAGTCTTCTCTCTTACTCTCTAAATACTGACTCTCCTCTGCACCTACACGTGAAATGACAACTGATACTTAACTAATGTTTGATCTGAAGCTGGATCCCAGTTTATTTAGAAGCTGAATTTTCTCCAGGTAACTTTGGATTGCCTTCATGTGCCTTCGTGTTCGAGGAAGGGAGAGCACTGTTATCAAAGCTCGTTGGTACAAGTTTGAAAGAAGAAACATGTTTGATATAAACTTCAAAAAAATGTTTGGTTTCTATCCACCTATCTCCTTGTATATGAAACCGGCATGTTCTTTCTTCACATAAAAATGGTGACCGCGTGTGTGAGAGACCGCGTGTGGGATCGGCCCGCTCAGAGAGCAGGCCTGCGTTCCTGCAGTAGGCATCTCTACTTATAAAATATTTTATAAAAATATTCACCAATACAATAAAAAATACGACACCTACAAATTTAAGGGTCAACTAACACAAGACACGGGAAATAGCACTAACCACCGCATTCCTATTATAATTCAAGAGCAACCGTGCCTAAAGACAGAATTATGAACAATCCGAACTCAACCGAAACTCATAAATCGTTCATTAGCTAAACATTAAATGACAACCCTTTTCATATTGTAGTCTTTTATTTTGATGCCAAAACAAACCGCATAACGTCCTTGGCGTCATAACTGATACCTTCAACTTAATATTAAATATTTGAGTGTTGTTTTTACGTCACGCCTGAATCTCTGTTAAAAATTGGATAAAATTTGTCATATGCATAATTTGTAAACCAATGGGGATATCAATTAATTCAAACAAATGACCTGAAACCATTTTAAATAATGTCATCCATTTTCATAGCAATCATTGGACTTCAACTAGATTTTAGCAGGATAGATAATTATATTAGATAGGGTATTATGGCCGGACATCAGATGCGATCAGATCCTTGTTGTCATTTGTTTTAACCGTGGCTTACAGGTGTAAACATCGATTATTGCAATAAAAAATAGTTAAGTCTTTTTTCTAGGCCCAATGGATTTGCGACCAAAATTCATTAAAATCAATTTAGCGGTTTAAACATAAAAACATAAATACATACAGAGTTAAAACTTACAACAGAAATACAAAAATAGCAAAAGTTACTACAAAACTTTAAAGTTCCTAATTTGTCATCAGTTCATCACATTGCAAAAAGTAACTTTGATAAAGATGCAGCATGCAACTCTATAAATACACCATCTTCACATCTTTCAACGACTTTATTAATCCATTTTCCATAGACGTCATTGATAGTAGTAACTACTCGAACACATCTTGACAAGACCAGAGCCAATGAACATATAAACAAAGCCAGCTATGTCAGGAATGTTGGTTGTCTTCAGAACTGACAATTAATTTGTAAGCCTATAATTTATACATGGGGTTATGAGTTTTGTGGTAGAAAAGGTGTAAACTTGTGGTTTATGAGCTACGATTTGGTTTTTGGAAATTAAATTAAGTTTGGGATATGATTGACTGAATTTTGATTAAGATAGGCATAAGGCAATCGAGATTCCGGATATCGGGGTGAAGTCGTGGGCTTGGCCAATGGGCCCAGCGAATACCTACCGAATGTTACAACGATTCTAGTTTATTTTGAAGTATTATATATTTTTTCGTATATGCACTACTATTTGGGGTAAATACACTTTAGTATTTAGTCCACTTTTTAGGGTTTCGTAGCCAAAATAGCAAAAACATGTCATGTCGGTCTGTCTGTCGGTCCGTCCGTATATCACAGACATTTTACTCAAAAACTACGTAATGTATAAATATGAAATTTGGTGAAAAGATGTCTCGTATAAGCCGCTACTTAGTTCGATAGTTATATAATAAAAATAAATATTTCTAGGAGGGGGGGGGGGGGGGGGCATGTAACATAGGCTGAAATATTTTGTTCAGTAAACATCTGTGTATACGTAGTATATAATTTGACAGGTCTTTTAAAAACACTTTTAAGGTTTCTAACAAACGTTTTTGATTAAGTGAATATTTTCGGAACTAAAAAATAATTCCTCAAGTTACGAAAATTGTATTCTTTTTTTAAACCGCGGTGCCAAAAGATATGAAAAAATGACATAGATAACACTTAATAAATACTTAAAAGTATTTATTAAGCGTTATCTACTAAATTTATTTTCAACACCGTCTTTGAGTTATTGACGAAAAACTGTATTACTCAATATAATTACGTAAGTATCCTGAGATACGCTCTTTTGCTGGTGTACTTTTGCAAATGATATATTTTCATTATGTAGTGCATTTCTTTGGAGAAACAGCTGTGGAACCCTACACTGAGCATACGGTGGAGGTACGACATGCTCTTGCCCTCTTTTTAGCATTATAGTCATGAGCTGGCCCAAAAATTCAGGCAAGTTCTTCGAAGATTCCTGGAACAAGTTCCTCAAGTCCGTGTGAAGACTTGTTCTTCTTCTATCTGTGAACCAGACGTAGAACAGACACAAACAGGTTACTGAATGCTTTGCTCAAGTGAATTGGTCTATTGCAGTGGTATTCGTCATGCAGAAAACTATAATAAAATAATAATAATATCTTGGGACCACTTACACAACAACATCTAATCCCAAACTAGGCAGAGTCGGTGAGCCAGACAACTGATAATTATACTTATATATTTCTAATACAAACATATTAAAGATAAATTACACCCAGACACAGAATAAAGCATCGGTGGGGATCGTACCCACGACCGACAACCAACAGGCCATACTGAAACAACACAAGTTTTCTTGCGAGTCAGTGATGTACCCTAACAGGTGCCCATCACATAGCATTTGCAAAACCAACAAGACAATTACCGAAGACAAGGTTTCACTTTTAATATTGTTACTTCATAACATCTCATTAAGCAATATAAATGTAATCATAGAAACTCCATAAGTATATAGTCAGTTGTATTCAAACCGTCTTTTAAGGTACTTTGAAGGTTGTTAATTATTAGATTTGTACATTGAACTATGAGAGGTCATGGCATACTTGTTACATGATACTATAGAAGTTTATGTACTCAGTAATTACTTGATCAAAATTGTTTAAGAAGTAAGTTGTCAATCAATTGAAGATGTGTTCTAATGTATAGTTTAGAGTTAGCGTTGGCTTCACTAGAGTAGAACAAGCAGTTAGTTTTAATAATAATAATAATATCGACAACTCACACAATTCTATCTGATCCCAAACTAAGCAGAGCTTGTACTATGGAAACCAGACATCTGATAAACATACTTATATATTTCTAAATACATACATATTATAGAGACCCAGACACAGAATAAACCATACTGCTCATCACACAAAGTTTTATCCTGGGTGGGGATCAAACCCACGACCTCTTGCGTAGCAGTCGGATACACTCCCACCGCGTCACAGAGGCAGTCAAAGGATTTAGTAACGTATACTCGATGAGAAACAATTCTTTTAGTTGTCAGTCTGTTATGTTTTCACGCCTAAAATCTTGGAATGATTCCGATGGTTTTCGCTTTTTTTTCGTAAAATCTTGAACCTTATGGCGATAACATCGCAGTCAAAGTCAGTTTCATGGTAGGCTCTAAACATCGTGCGTACTTAGTCATTTTGACATTTACGATGAGATTCTATACAAAGTGAACGACTTACTACTGAGTTGAAACTATGTGAACACGATTTATGGTAGCAACGTTTGCACAGTAGCCCAACAATTAAAAAAACCATTTCAATTTCAATTTTCCCAAACGGGAAACATTAGACATTCTTCCCAAACATTAAACTGGTCTACCGCTGCTACTGTAAAAAATAACATTAAAATTCTTAAAACTAAATTAAAAACTATTCATTTTTTCCACTACATTTTCGTTTATTAAAAGGGCTATGTGCTTCCCTAAAGCTTTTTATTATGATACAGACTAATTGGGGCCGATATAGATCGTAAACAGGTAAGCGATCATCGTATTGAAAGCCTTAATTAAAAGCGGTATACAACCTCAATAAATATGTCTAAATGTATGCTGGTAACACTCGGTGTTAGAGTTGCCACTAAAATAATTATGATGGCAGTGTGTGGCACAAAAAGGGTCATATAAAATGTGTTTAGAAGTTTTTCTGTTAGTTGCTAATCAGATTTTTAACATAGTATTCGTAATTTTGATAAAGGTGACGATATAGTATTCTGAACACAGCCCACTTGTTATCGGTTACCACAATAAAGTGTAGGTTAGCTCTGATTGACAGCTCACTATTTTTTTTTTTTAGTATTGACTTAATGATAAATTGTCAAGCTGAAATTTTATTGTGATTTTCCTTAATCCAAACTTCCGACTCCACCGGTGAATTTAAAAAAAATATCTTACAAACTAACCTTGTCCTATTGATAACATTTTTTTTTATTACCTGCCGCTGTTTCAGTGAAATAATTTTGACAGAGCTCATTGCCAGCTCACCTTTTATAATCGTTTGCAAATTTATAAAGCAATAACTAAGGAATATCCTAATTATTTTTAAAATATTTTTAATGTCAATTCTGTATCGTTTATAAGTCTTCAGAGGACGGTAGCCGTCATAAGAGTGGCTGCGAACTTACGACACCAATTTAATTGGTGGTTGTATATCATTCTGTCCGTCCGTCCGTCCGTTCGGTTTATTGTTGGCACAGTAGCACTATAAACATGTGAAACGATTGTTATTCGTGTAACTCGTAAACTGGTTGATGTAACTGATAGATAAATAGGTTACTTGGATGGTTATAAAGTAGGAGGCTCGTAGATTCGACTCCTACGCTTAATAAAATCCTAAAAGGGACAATGGACGTACTACTCTGTAGGGAAATAACTTGAAGTGAAGTCGCCAGAATTCATTGAGACGTTGATACAAAGAATGTTAGCTGTTCAATAACTTTTAGTCTTCTCTGAGGTAAGGGTATGGACCGTAAGCTAATATGCCACTGTGGAATGATGGATGGTGATTTTAATACTTGTAGGTTTTGAGCAGATTTTGAGCAGTGCGCCCTTACCTGTCTGTATTTTAAATTGTTTATAAGTCAAAGTAATTTCCATTGGGCCATGACAGAATCAAGCTAGGAATAATAATTTTGTGGTGATTATAACCTAAACTTTAAATACCTCATCAAAAATACATGTTGCCATTATTCAGCTTAGATATTATCCTTTTTTAATGAGAGGAATATATAATATTAATAATAATAATATCTTGGGTAAACTCACACAACGCCATCTGATTCCAAACTAAGCAGAGCTTGTACTATGGAAACCAGACAACTGATAAACATACTTAAATATTTAAAACATTTATTATAGATAAATAAATAAATAACACCTAGACACAGAATAAACCATCGTGCTCATCACACAATATTTTTCCTGGGTGGTGGTCAAACCCACGACCTATGGCTTAGCACTCACATACTACTAGACCAACAGGCTAGTCAAAATAATATTGCAATTAACGGGATCCCTACGTGGTAGCCTTTATAAACATCTATATCTAATCATTTACATAAAAAACCCTGTTTCTCTAGACTTTGTGTGGCTTAATTACAAATGATATTCTTTATCTCATCTCAAAGAGATTCCTATCACATTAACTGCCAGTCTGCCACCATTTCTCACGGCTACCGAAGTACTGAGCCGGCACAAAAATGGCATTTTGACATTTACGTCATATCCGGAAGCCATGTTGGAATGTTAATTGAATAAGATGGTATCTTATAATAAGTCATTGTGTTTTAAAATGCATTTTGTGGACCACTTATGTAGTGTGAAGATTGTGTTTAGTTTTGTACGATTCTGCTCGAACAATGTACAGTTGACTGGGTGTTTTAGTTGTGTGTTACACATGAAATTGTTTCGTGTGTTGAAATATTGAGATAGTGTGTGATGAAGTGCTCACACTTCATAACACAATGACATTATCTCAACATTTATTACAGACCTCCATAATACTCATATTTTGGAAGTCTTTGTCACATAGAGATTCATGTCCTTTGCTGATGGACATGAAGCTCTGAATACGTTCGGAACACAGTGGTCTGATATATTCCGTGTCTGTTTGAGCGTGCGTATTTGTGTTCGGACCTATTATTTTATTATTTGTGTTCGTATTTCTCTATAAGTAATTTGCTTTTTCATTTTTCTTACTCAAATGTTTACTCACACATATTTTACAATTCTTAGTTTAATATTTAGGATGAGTGATTGTCTTTATTCTATTTTCAATCTAGGCTTTTAAATTTCCTGCGAGTTTCAAAAGCTAAATTGTTTGTATGGGATTTAAACCAGTAGTATCATGGAATTCGAACGAATCACAAATCCAATGCCTTGACCAACGACCACTAGGTTACCGTATTGTAAAATAAACCCTCTATTAGTTTATAAGCAGGGACACCGTGACTAAATCCAATTTAAATCCGCAAAACCGTGAAATATGGACATAAACAAAAAACGATCGCGGTTAAGACCCTACATCGTAAAATAGTGTCTGTTATAAAACAACTGCTTACTAAGACAAAACAACGAGATTATCTAAAGAAGGAAATCTTCACGCCGGCCCCAACGCCACTCGTTCAACGCGTACATCCAGAATAACGCTGGTCTTAACGTTGGCGCCAATGCTATTTTGTAGATAAACTGCTATTTTCTAGGACCTACGTTGGAGCCAACGTGTGAAGCCGTTGTCATTAAAACACACTTGAACAACGCAAACATAGACATCGCTCACAGATTCGAAATCTAGGACCATCTTGGACCACTTATTCTAAAGGTTTTTCGAAACGTATGTCTACACTGACCTTTATTGTACTAGTATGGTGGACAGACTACCGAAGACGACAAGAACACTTCCATTTGAATTTGACATTTGTATGTTCATTTGAGAGGTTTCCTGGAGGTCCTACTAGAATAGGACAAGTTAGTAGGACCAAGAGAACACCCCAGAAAATCAGATGGAAGCCTATAGTTGTGTAACAAGGATAACAGAGAGGTTTCCTGGTGATCCTACTAGAATAGGAAAAGTTAGTAGGAGAGAACACCCCAGAAAATCAGATGGAAACCTATAGTTGTGTAACAAGGACAACAACAACGGCCATTTGTAAGTGTTAAAAGAGTTCAGAGGACGGTCATTCGATTCGGCATTTGAAATTGCTGTCACTTTGTATGAGGTGGTCAGTCCAGGATACGAATACTACAGAGGTCAGTCGATGTCTATAGTATGTCCGTTGTTCGAGTAAAGTAAGTTTAATAATAATAATATCTTGGGACAACTCACACAACGTCATCTGATTCCAAACTAAGCAGAGCTTGTACTATGGAAACCAGACGATTGATAAATATATTTATATATTGATAAAAAAACACCCAGACACAGAATAAACCATCGTGGTCATTACACAAAGTTTTATCTTGGGTGGGAATCGTGGGAATCGCGCCACAAAGGCAGTCATATTTGTAGGATACCTTCTGCACTCTATGTGTTTTGTATTCCTAATCTTCAAGTTATTACCAAAATTATGAATAAATTTGAGCCAATAATTTATCTCTTGACAGAACACCGACCAAAGGCAAATATTCTAAAAATGTCGCCGCAACTCCATTTTGTGATTAATCAATATAAAGCCTTGCAAATTAAATTAGATTTGGGCGACCGATTTACTTTTACTCCTGCGGAAAATACAATTAGCTCTTATTGCATTCGGCATAAGGTTTGATTTAGTTTTTAAGAATTATAAGGTGTTGGTGTGAATTTTATACAGGTCTTAAGTAATAAAAGATTTATGTCACACTAAGCTATGGATTAAAAAAAAATCGTTGATTGCAAATTAGGTTCGTAATCTGTCGTTGTTATGATTGTCGTCGGTTCTTCGTGTTATAAAAAAATAAAATAAATAAATTGTTTATGTGTACTTTCATTCATTGTTTTTACTCAGAGGATGAAGCGTTGAAAACAGTTTCTCAGCACTTTTCGATTCTTTACATAGGTCTCTCCCAATTTATGTTATGGCACCCGAATTTGAATGTAATCTGTACTAATATTATAAAGCTGAAGAGTTTGTTTGTTTGTTTGAACGCGGTAATCTCAGGAACTACTGATCCAAATTGAAAAATTCTTTCACTGTTGACTTTCTTTTACTGGAAAAGTCCTTCTGTATGATTATCACTTGTCGCGTTTCCATTGTACCAGCTCTGCCTAGTTTGGGATTAGATGGCCGTGTGTGAGTTGACCCAAGATATTATTATTTCATACTTTCTACGTAAGATGTATGTATAAACTAAAGATGCATCATCTTTAGTTTTTTTGTGATACCTTGGGTAGCCAAGGCATCACAAAACAAACCAAAATGAACGTACAACCAGGAGCTACACTTATCAAAGAAATAGCCGCAGTTATTCAAGATCTAATCTAAACTTCAATCTTAAATTTGATCCGGGTGTAGGCAGCGCTACCGTTTCAGTAGGTCGTACATATGACGTCACTGTTTAGTAGGTTCGCTCAAAAACAACCCGCTAATATGTCCCTGTCCACCGCCGGGAATAATGGCAAACCGCATCATTAAGGGGCCAGGCGTAAAAATATGGATTTTGATGGTATTGGTTAAGGAGGTTGTACACTGGTGTATTGTCAAATAAAAATGAAATAAAGAATTTCGTTTATGGATAATGAAGATTTTTGTTTAGAAGTCTTCTGATAATTTCATGACATTTGTATCTCGATAGTTAACAGATTGAACCTAGCCTTCTTTAATTCTAGATAGATATCTAGAATTCCGAAAGTATTGTAAGAAAACAGCGTGCACATTATTGCACTATATATGTATATACTTATAGTACCAAACTAAGTAAGTATTGAGACCGTATGTTATTTATTTATGAATTTTATAATGAAATAAACAATCATTCTACCTCAAACATATTATCTATAATCACATATGAAGTAAAAGTTACTTATGTGATAAACTTTTGACAGAAATTACATAATTCACATATGTATTGTTAGCAAAGCAACAGCAATAATAAAAACTTTTTCCAAACAACTAAAACAAACAGCCGATTCACGGAACGGACAATTTCGCATTAGTCTGCGGCCGCCTTTATATCAGACGACACTTATTTTATTCAACCATAATGGGTCAGTCCCTCGGTCGACTCCTGCGCAGCGGGGAGGCACCAACCACCTCACCGCATAAATTCAACATTTGTCACGGTATTAACACTCAAAAAAGGGTTTTTTATCATGTCACCCCCGTATCCGGTAATCTTGGTATATTTTTGCTTTTAATTTTTAAAAAAATGTTGTTGATATGACGGTTGTGGTAGCCGGTATTTTGAAAAAATATTTTATCGAGCTCTCGTTCATTGCTATTTAAAACGAAGTCAGACTCAAATGAAAGTACCGTACCTACTATTATTTCATCTTTTTTGTGTGAATAGCAATAATGTAATAAAAAGTTGCCTATATCTTTCCTCCAGGCCATTTATCAAAATCACCTCCAGCTAATAAAAAAGATAAAACATATTGAGAAAGTGAAATATTAGGCAATAGATTATTTTATCTATGCTAATATTTTAAAGCTGACGAGTTTATTTGTTTGAACGCGGTAATCTCAGGAACTACTGGTCCGAATTGAAAAATTCTTTCACTGTTGGATAGCCCATTTATTGAGGAAGGCTATAGGCTACGACATATATCATCACGCTACGACGACGGAGGGAGTAGCAAACGCTAGGAGCGGAGCAGCAATGAGAAATGTTGCAAAAATAGGAAAAATTTACGCAGACGAAGTTGCGCGGGACAGCTAGTCATACATAAAACGAAATCTTAGCGATACAGAGCAGCTATACAGAGATATATAATTACTTTTCATAATTAAAATTCTAAAATCATTTATTCAAACCATACAGTCGTGGTTCGGCTCTCAAACTGCATAGTCGTTTCTATTTTATTTTTTTGTTATTTTACTTAGGAATGTGTGGTCTTTTTAAAAAAAATATAAATTTAATCATTATTTTATCTTAAAATTGTATAACATCTTTAACTAGCTCATTTGTTATATAACTGCGAAAACCCGTAAATGGTGATTAATATCTATTTATATTAAATATTTTATATTTGTGTGTTTTCCAAACAAGATAAAAATGAATATCAAGCCACAATTGAAAGTTTCAATATCCAGCTTATTTAAAGATTTAGGTCTGAATCTGAAGCTGCTAAATAGGCTATAGAATCACAGTGCCTTATGTCAAGGATCTGTGTGAGGTTTGAGGAAATCGCAAGCAAAACCTAGTAAATTACAAAATAGTCAAACATGCTCGAGTACCACAATTGTTCAAATTTCACAAAACAGAACTTATTCACGAGAAAACTCATAAAATTGGAACATTTATTAAACATTTCAATGATTTATCGTATCGCTATAGTATTAGTGGCCATCTGTACGAGTATAATATAAATAATCCAATTTACACGCTAGCAACCCGATATAAAGGTTAGTACAAGTAATATTATCTGTGACACAATAGGCTCAAAGGACGCGTTAAAAATCGCTAAAAAAATCACGATTGAAGTAAAGAGCGATTGTTGTGCAAACTTATTCGATACGGTTAAATGGGGCGATGTAAACGCGTAGTCATTTACCCGCGTATGTGAACCATGCTTAATGATTTAGAATTAATATAACAACATACCATTCTATATTCTACTTTATTTTTTAACCCATAGGGTAGAATTTAAAATTGATGTTTTTAGATATACGAAATTTTTATAGAAATAAAATCACAGTATTGAGTAACAAAAAAAGACAAACAAATAATAATCGTTTATTATATTTTTTCCTACATATCGGCGCCATTGATCACTGAAATGGATTGCATCGTTTCCGTCGGTTCCTTTGCGCAAATCAACTCATGCGCACACAAGTGGGGTATTTTGAAGTTATTCGTCATAATATCGGATATGATATGATATTTCCGTTCGTAAGTGGCGGTATCTTTAGAAGAATAATTATTTATTTCCTACTTTACAATATTATAAAATTAAATAAGTAGTTACGTGATGTTTTTAAAACGGGTAATCTATGAAATCCTTTAGAATTGAATAGATAATCCGGTTCTCCTTTATGAGTTATTACAATATTGAATAACACAAAAGGTAGTCTTAAACTATAAATACAGATACCGCTCAGATGTATTATATTCAAAAGTATAAAACGATATACAAATAACTAAAATAACAGGTACCTGTAAACAACATTTCAATAGCTTTACAACACACCACAAAAACAACTAAAATTTTTAATTACCAAAAGTTTTAACAAAACAAAAACGACAAAGATAATCCCTCTATTAAGTTTCATAACACCATTTTATTGAGATACGATCCAACTAGTATAGATACGACATACATACACAATCAAAAGAATGCGCCGCACGATCACATAGAAAAAAACATATGTATCCAACTAATAAAAACAAAATAGCATTAAGTAGACGGAGGAAAAAAAACTTCATTGACTAAGCGGCGAGTGGACATCACTAGATTCAACCGACTTCGATCACTAACCAACTAAATTCAACTTTATTCGATCACTATAGGGATCGAAATTTAAAATTCCGGGGTGGTTCCGAAGCGGCTGACTTGTACACCTGTTAAAAACCTTTAAATCCTTTACATATTTTTATAACGCATTCTTCAGAACGCATTCTTTGTGTTTATTTTAAAAATGTTTTTTTAAAGAAGGGTGAGATGATAAATAACGTATGATATTTGATTAAAATGACGGTGCAGTTTGGAGATGGCACAATACTTGAGCTTCCGAACGGGTCCTATGTTGATCATTTATTTCTTAGTGAATTCTTTATTGAAGTCTCGATGATTCTGTTTATTTCTTGAATAATAGTGATCGTAATGAATCTGCTATTCAACTATAGTGTTGGATGTTTCTTTATCTTCATTGATCGTCCTTCGAGGAACTACAATGGATTGAATTACGTACTAATTGAAACTTAAATTATAAAACATTACGTCGTTACAATTATCATCACTTTGGATTTAATTAACAGCTTTGCGTATCCTAATATTTTCAATAGTTTAAACTTAAAACTTTCAAATTTCTGCCATTAATAGATTTCTTTAATTTCTATACATTGATGCTGTAATTATTATTTTCTACCATTACATCATCATCACTTTAAATCATCTGGTGTATCCAATACTAATATTATTTACTACCATTCATAGAGAAAATATAAATAAACACAGTTATGTCTTTTTAAAACCTTCAGGCACCTGAATGTCTATTACTACCATTGATGCTCCCGTATCCCGTAAAGTACTTTCGGCTTTCACTAATCCAAAATTTGGTTCTTTAGCTTCCTATTCAAAAATAGAATACGTAAAGATAATACTCTAAGGATTTGAATCGTGATTCCTTTCTGTATTGTCGTTGGCGACGGTCCGTCTGGCCGGTCCTAAACTCGTTTGTACGGTTACAATGCTTCTCGAGAGAGTCGGAAGACTATTGATGTCCTTTTTTGTTGGTGAGCCTAGTTGGCGATTGTCTATCGATTGTTATGCGGTTGTAAGTGTATTATTTGAGTGAATAAAGTATATGAATGTGACTGCATCCGGTGTCTATACTATACTGTAATTTAAAGAAGTAATTTTGACTTACAATAAGTTAAGTCTTTTTTATTATTTTTATCACCTTTATTCGTATAAAACAGATTTTTTGATTTTATTAGGAACTGGGTACCTAACTGAAACTTGTTCGACTAGATTCAGTAACGTTGATATCTTGTAATGAAATGTCAATAGTTATTCAGTATTCGATAGGTACTGATTTAATTACCTGGTGGCCTTACATGCTAACAATCCCTATAATATAACAAGTTTTTATTAAAATCAATTAATTGATGGCATTTTGAAAAGTTATTAAAACAATACAATCCATTACGAATGTATTGTTTTCATAACTTTTCAAAATGCTAGGATATACTTCTACAATAATAAAATGGTTTCATAATGACTTACTTAGATGGTGGACGATGTTAAAAACGGAGACGTTTTATATTTCTATTGACTAAAGGGCTAAATGGAAAGTTTATAAAAATATTATTTAGTAGGTACTGCAGAAAGTTGACAGTTTTGTATTTAACAACATATCTTCTTCAAACTTTTTAATGAGCGTGATAACGAGCCCAATTATTATTATAGTAAGTATTTTCACTGCATCACCATTTCTATGTCCGCCCACTAATGAATCTATTACGACATGCTTAGGATAAACCAATTATCTCCTAAATACATTCACAAAATAACAAAGTCACGCCCTCATACGAAAAACATTTTAATATTACAATAGTGACGCAGTAATTACCGACGGTGAATCTGAACAACCGATTTTTAGGTCGACAATTTTGTCTGACATACTAAACGTCGAATTTAAATAACGTATCTTTCATCACTACTTCTACAACTTTATCTGCATCTATTAAAATAGCATCTGTAACTTCAGGTCTAAGTTTAAAATCGTTTGCATCATCTGCAGCTTCAATATTGTCGGCTACTTTACAAGTGAAGTTTTTCTACCCAAGACCATTTAACAGTAATGAGTGGACTATGAAGTGGTACTACATGTACCACGTGCCACTCACAAGGCACCAAAGAAACTAACTACCGTTCGTTATATTACAATAGTTAAAAATAATTGTACGATTTAAGTCTTGGAAGAACTTACGTCGGTTAATGGCTCTTGAGACAGTAATATAATTGGAAGTCAAGACTTTTTATGTAATATTAATTTTAATATAACAATAATGATTTTAATGTTAAGTCGTAATTGTGTGGTTTCTATTGAGAGTTCATTGTATGCTCTTTGTATTATTTGTCGAGTTAAGTTTAAGTGCATTAACGTTTGAAAAATAAAAATATCTCTGTAGTGTTTGCTTGTTATTTTCTACTTGCTTCTATTGACTGCCATTAGAGACTTTCTCTGATATGATTTAATTTTAGTAATTCTACCAAAAGTTACATATAAATATCCCGGATGGTACCAACGCTTTGAAGAATATTGTGACTCTAGCCAAGAAATTGAAATTATTAGCTATGTTTTTCAGTCACAGAGACATTTAAAGATACGTTTTAAATCAAGGACTCACAAAAGAAGTCCACACCCCAAATACAACCATAGAATCAGAGTTAAAGTCCAAATTAAAATCTCATTGAAACCCCTTTGTTATCTGACCGCGATCGTAATAAGACAAGAGAAGCTAATTCTATAAAAGCAAAGGGTGTCACACAATAGATAAACGATAACGAAAAACCAACAATATTTCACACTTCTAAAATAGCTGATCCAATTAATAATAACCCTTACTGAGACGACATAGAGGTTGTACAAAATTTTGATGAAGGTAAATGTGCTCTTGATAGCAAATATAATTCCGTATGTTTTGAGATATAGGATCAGTTAATTTTTCTAGTCTAATGCCTTTTCTGAATTGAATGTCATAGTTTCACACTAGGGGTGTCTGATTTACGAATGTTCTCACGATAAATATATATTTTTTAAGTATCCTCGGTAAGTAATACTATTTCTGATAACTGTAGATTATTTTAGTTGATATTGTTTGACGGGTATATTGGAAGAACACAAAATCAAATCCTTAGCTGTTCGGCTTTATGAAGACGAAACATGAATGAATCATTGTGCTACATCAAACAATAATGTATTAACTAAAGCTAAAGCAGTAAGCACATACAACCATGATCACAAAATGGTGGCGTACGTAGAAGCACACAAAACCAACAGCGTCATAATTGCTCGTGTTTATATAACAGAAGCCATTCACAAACCTACAGAAGCCGAAAGGAGATTTTAAACAAACACACCTTAGAATTTCTTTACATGGCCCTCTGTACAAAGAATGACTCAAGTGGCCAGACCGACCAGCCACGACAATGGTGGGCAGCATGAAAAAACTAAATATTATCACGCACAGCTTGACTCGAGGTTGTCTCAAACAATAACTGAATACCTGGACAACAGTGATGATGCAGCCTTTGTTTCTGTAAAGACGTTGAACGAAATTGGCCAATGATTCTTAAGGTCACGACTCAAACATCTGGGTAAGAAGAAAATTGTACGCCCCAGGGCTACGAACTTCGTTAGCGTACAGAGACAATTCCAGTTTCGCGAATTCTGATGAACACAATAAGACTCCAACAATTCCTTTTCGACAACAATAGAGTTATTGTCATAAAATAGCCAATAGGTACGAAAATGACGGGTTGCGAACCGCTTTGTACGTACCGAACTTTCGGCTATTATCATGAATTCTTTGTTACTGGATATCCTCGGGGAGTAGCAAGACAACGTCCATAATGCCACCGTGAAACGTATTTATAAACGTTATGATATGAATGGATAATATGCGAGACGCTATTGTGTTATTGTGGAACGACAATGATGGCAAATCGTAGCCTTGAGTTTGTACAATTATGAGATTAGACACTCAACGAGCAAGGATGCTGATTTGACACCAGATGTTTTAAGAATTGACCCTTTGTGAGCTAAGATCACAATAAGAAACCAGTGTTCGCACTAACATGAATTTCACAATGATGGCTTAGAATATTTGATATTAACAATATTACAAGAATAACTTGTACAAAACCTAAGTGAGCAACGGCTGAATAATAAAACTGGTCCAAATATTTTTAAACTTCGTATCCAGAATACGTGCTTAAGTAATTCCCTTTAAGTGCCGGAGAACTTTAATTAATCATATTGTTTTATTTGTTTAGGATTCGATCTATTTGCTTTTATATCAAACCAAGATGGACAAGAACCTGAGCTAAAAATACAACACTTTCATTTAGAAATTGACTTAAGGACTTCATATTTTGTTGCGAAAACTTTAATCGCCTGCTTCTAGATTTTCAACACAATTACCCCTAAATTAATTTAATTAGAATGCGAAACAAAATTTCGTTGACTGTTTAAGAGACTTGCAGGATACATTTACCAGTAACTACGCAAGATTTTTAAGAAGACTTTAATTTCTCTAAACATGGAATACTGAAGAATCTTTACCGCAGCCGGGTAACAAACCTTGACGCCCTCCAAAAACAAAGTGAAAAACATAGGTAAGTAAAATACCACGGGCACAGCGCGCGGCCATTGTGAACAGAATAGAATAAAAGATAAAAGGAATAGAGAAAAAAAAGATTGTGTCGTTTCTGTTTGAACAATAACGCTGTCAGTGGCAGCCATATTGTTTGTGACGCGTGAGTGCGACAAACGAATACTTCTAAATATAGATTTATGTGGTAATTGTAGAATTTGTTGAAAGTTAAAAATTTTTAGACTTTTAATTATTAGATATTTAGAATAAATTGTTTAGCAATTTAGGTGAAAAACTAAGAATGCATTTGGTTTGAAACTTTGAACTGGTCACACGATTAAATCTTGTTTCTTGTTCAATCTATATCTCCATATGGTCGATCCGAAACATGAAATTCCTTTCATTAAATCTTTTGCTACCACCTTTTAAGCCTGTGAAACTATCATTAATACTTTTAGTAATTCACTTAATATAGAAATATTTTAACTTTTTGCTATATTTCATGATGAAACGGAATATACGCACACCGAACGCGAACGATACTCTAATGTAAATTTTATGAGGCTTTTATATTTGTAAGGCATACTTTATTTTGTTTTCTGTTTTTAATGTATTATGGTATTTAGTCATCAATTCGATTAGCTTAGTTATAATTAATATTAAATTAAGATTGATACTTCCAAAACACAAAAATCTTGGAAAAATTGTCGAAGATATTAGATCTGCTCTAGATGTAGTGTGATAAGAACTAGCCAGATTTTGTCAGTGAAAATTATAAACTAGGGATGTTATTAAGATTATTTATAAAAAAAACTTTTCCAAATAATAAATGGCATCAAATTGTGTTTCACCAACAGTAAAACGATGATTGCAAAAAGTTGCACAATACAAAAGAGTTTACATTCAGCTTTATTATTACAAGTGTTAACCCAAAAATCAATTCGTTGGCAAAAACAGATGAATGCCTAATTCCTATTCTCACAGTAGCTTTTATACCAAAAATAACACATGCCTTTGTCGCCATATTGGATTCTAAGATTGCGTGGCCTAAGCCTTTGTCACTAAGTTTTTTTTCTCTTTTAGTGACAAAGAGATTTGTTACGACGTCGGATCTCAATGAATGAGATTTTTTTTAAATTTTTGACACCTGAATCCTCGCATCCCTTTTCGGGTAAAACGCTGATCAATTTTATTTCTTTTGTTGAAAGATTTTGTCCGGATGTTACTGAAATGCGAGTATCATTTCATTGATATTGGGGGTGGTTAATCACCATTCACAGTCAACAGTCAATGGGATCGTTATGGTATACAGTGACATCAAAGCAAGTGTTTTTATATGCATTAGATACAGTGAAAGTGTGAAAACTATTTTTATGATTAATAAGCAAGGTGTTTTATTACATTTTTCCATTATTGTTAAAAAAATAATTGAAACGGTCTGTAGTTTATAACTGGTTTAAAAACCGTCAACCCGTGCCACATAATCCGGCATCGTACCAATCTCTTGCATCATTTAGTCTTCTTTATTTATTTTAAATCTCTTTTATACACAACCGTACCTATAATTTTTTACCTCAATTAGTTTACAATGAACTAGTTTACCAACTCCACCTGGGAACACAAAAAGTAATCCTTTCACACTTAAACTAGCAATTTAATTACAACAAAAATTTCATTAGCTTCACTATTTTTGGAAACCCGCCCATTTTTCTCATAAGAACTTCTTTGTTTATTACTTGACTTGTAACTTGTGTACCAATTTTCTCTGCGTGAATACGCCCACTGTGAAAGAAGGCGTAAGTGCTGAGATGTAAAAAATTGTAAGTGTGAATCTTGTTGGTCGCATGTTTCGGGCAAGGGGCCCACCCGCTGGCTTCGACTCACGGCGTATATTAAAGTTTAATTTATCGTTTTAAGTGATGAATATATTAATGAAATTATTTCTGGAAGTGTGTGATGGTGAATTTTTAATGTGATTTTTTGATTTCATTGAGGAAACTCGGGATTTGTCATGAGGGGCGTGGAAACTGGTACAAGTAATACATTTTTATTCCATTCACTCTAAGCTTTAGCTAACGGATCGCGCCAGCTGTGGTCACAACCTGGCTGGCGCTGCCTCCTCTAATATTTAATCAGTATAAACATAGTTTTCTGTAAAAAAATCGCGAATAAGAGTAGTGATTTTATCACTCAAGAAACGACGCGATGAAATCGCTACTTGCTTTCTCGCCGTTGTTGAGACAAGTGCCTTACACGGAGACTGTTTAGATTTGTATTAGTAATTGATAGCGTTAGTTATTTAGTACCTAGCCATTATCACCGTTCTTAAAATAATTTCACTTAACATTAGTGAGTTATTATTATTACCTACAACGTTCAATCATACATAATGGCGTTTGCTTTGGACTACTTATGAAAACCCTTTAGCTAACCTGGTTAGAAACTTCTAGATCTCTCTTGGGCTTGAGAATAAAGTGTGAGAGACGTTATTCTCAAGCCCTGTGAGGTCACCACACCCATCTCCGCATGACGTCATGGGACTAAGTCCGCGAAGCTACCAGGAGGTCAGGATAGTGAGGCGGTACTCACACCGGGCGGCCCGCCCATCTCACAACATTTTATCAAAGGAATTTTGCAGTAGGTAATGTGAAGTAATGTAACTATGCTCTCGCACGATTTACTTTAAGAATGTGTATTAAAAAGGGACTTTTCAAAGGTGGTCATTAGTTATTAGATATTGTTACAATTATATAAATTAATACACAGATTAATGTATGAGTAAGATAAAGGAGTTCTCTTGTGTTTGTTGTAATTAGACCTATAAACAATAAATGTAGTTATCTCATAATAACCAATATGATGTGTCCCACAGCTGGGCATGGGTCTCCCCAGTAGAACCTACTTATTATAGATCCTGGGGGTAATTGCCATAATCGCCACGCTTGGCGAGCGGGTTGGGGATCGTAGTAAGGCTTTAAAGTATGCAGAGGATGCTGCTGCCCGTCCTCCGGTGTGACATCCCTTAGTCGCCTTGATGACATCCACTAGAAGAGATGAGGTATTCTTAAGCCGGCGTAGCTATGTGATTTATTAATTAAAATTTAAATAAGGCAACAAAAAGTAATATTTAAGATCGTCTGTAAGGAATTTCGAAATAATATTGTCATACATATATTTGTACAAGTTACAATTGCAATGGGAACAATTCAAATGTGCAAGTCTAACTTTCACTTGACCCATTTCTTTAAACAGCAAACATAAATAGTTTCTTTATAAATCTTTATTAATTCTATTTATCAGATAACAATGTATCATACAAAATTACAAACAAGTCACAGCCATGTTTCGCCAAAGCAAACTAGTAGAACCGCAACAATAAAAATATAATAAAAAAGAAATCTGACATGAAATGACATTCTCAATCAAATAATCCTCCTAATTCTATCATTCTAACTCATTCAAACCATTCAAGATTCCCATACAAAATTCACTTGCATAGAAAAGCACACCCCTTGTAATAAAATTATCATAAAGTATAATTAGGTATATTATAATATAGTTAGTACGGTGGGCAGTTATTTTAATTCAAAAATAGACAAAATAGTGTACAATAGATTATGTTTACATAGAGCTTGAATGTATAATTAATGGTGAAATATTAGTGCGGTCATGAGAAAACGAGAGAGGACCAGATTACATTACATTTTATTACTCTAGATTACATTAGGTTAAGTGGATTGTACGTGTTATAATGTGTATGTAATGATCGCACCTTTTTGGTTGGTACTGGAAAAATATCCTTAAGATTTTTAAAGCTTTTGGAACTCTTTTGAGGTTGTGAGCTGATTTCGTGTTGACCATTCAAAGTTACGAAATAGTTACCTTAAATACAGTCTATTCAGAGTATTTGACACGCGTTTTGCGATGTTTCTTGAACGCACCTGGACTGATGATGTTTGAATCTATGTAAATGAATTGGTAATAACATAATAATAATAATATTTTGGGACAACTCACACAACGCTATCTGATCTCAAACTAAGCAGAGCTTGTACTATGGAAACCAGACAACCGATAAACGCACATAAATATATCTAAGTGCATAAATATTATAGATAAATAACACCCAGCCAAGGAATAAACCATCGTGCTCATCACACAAAGTTTTATCCTGGGTGGGGATCGAACTCACGACCTCTTGTCTAGCAGTCGGATACACTCCCACCGCGCCACAGAGGCAGTCACAAAATATTGGTGAATGAGATGACTGCCTGAAAAAGACACAGAGATGTATACCTGAAAAAAAACCTTATTGATGCAAAACAAACATCATGGGTGCACTGATGGATATAGCCTTCTCCACTAAGGTACTCCACTATTTCCAAACGCGACACAAGGCTTGTACCCAAATGCGGGAGTCGAAAAAAAAACATTTTAACACTTTTGAAGTTATACAACAATATTTTTATACTGAATAATGAACCACAATGACTTGCTAATAGAATTTTATCCACTTTTAAAATCTTCAATTCAATAAACAATTCGTACAATGTAGTGTACAATCGTAATCGTTTATTCCGATACGTCACAGTTCACGCCCGGGCACCGAAGTCCAAACACCGGGACGAAATCCTGAGTTATGTGCCTACACACCGCTGCACAATGGATGATCAATAACAGTTTGAGGACGAGAATGTACGGTGATTTGTTAGTACGCTAAAATGTTAAGCGAAGTATACACTGGACCGAGCGAAGCATTTTCATGGGTTGAAAATGACCAGCGCATTTTCATCGAAAGTTAATGATTCTTGATGATCCAAATATTTATTTGATAAAATAATTTATTTATTTATAATAAAGAATCAGTCTAATACCATTCTCACTGCTGAACTCAGGCGTCCTCCCTGTGATACCTGTTTGATGGATCAACCATGAACTCTGTCGTCGATTACGACCCCTACACTTATGGGTCCGAAGTCCAAAACACGACCATAATCGAATTTCACAAATCTTCATAATGGTGTTCATTTTTTCCTGACAGCTTCCTTTATCGCTTTTAAATTTAAAATTCTAAACCATAGCTCGTAAGTGACATCAATTTCCATTTACCTTAGATAAACAATTGATTTATTAATTATTTGAATGTATTTAATTTCACCGTTGAAATATTAATTACGAATACGCTATTGCAGCACTATTCGTAAAGTAAATTCAATTCTGACATCTTCGTTCTAGACACATACATTCTTAGATCTAAAACCTTCATTTGTTCAATAGTTTCTGTATTTTGACATCAAGCTTTCAAGTTCATTCAACTCAACTCTATCCTCACCGAAACCACACAAATTGTATTACTTCAAACGCATTCTAATACTCAAAGGCAAATCCTGGTAAACTTTAAATTACAGTCAATATAATTTATCTCCAAGCCATTAATTGCCGTCGCATATATCAGATGGCTAGTCGCGCTACACGTCATCGACTTACAACTGACGTCATCCAAATGAATGTACACGCATCCTAACAATATTCAAATATAAGTAATGCTGTATGCTATAAACTTGAGATAAAGTTTAATTCACATTATTAATCTAGTAATAATGATGTGTTTGTTTGTTGTTAGTCCGTTGAAAAATAAAATAATAGAAAATAGTTTAGGTTCCAATTTATATATCCAAAAAACTTTAAGGAAGACTTTTATATTGTGTGTCTCGCTGTACTCTAACCGTCGTAACTCAATAAGAACTTCTCCTAATACTGAAAAGTAAATAATTATCAATTTCTGAACTTAATACCTATTTTGTAGTTCATAGTTCTTAGTTTTGAGCAAAATGATGAGCAATCTCTCTTTTCGGTTTTCTGACCCATCAGACTATGAGATTGAAAGAATAGAGAGTTTAATTTTGTATATACTTGTGCTTTATAATCTTGTCGCTGCGTAGTTGACTAATATCTGTTGAGATTAGCAATTGACTGAAATCAGTTAGGAAACAATTATTTTTAAAATATGAAATAAAAATCAACTTAAACCAAGCCAACATCATCAAGAATAAGTAGTGTAAGAAAACTAAGACTATAATAGTATTGAAAAGTTTCATCTTCTAATAACTAAGTATAACACCATTAAAATATTTACTATTGCCAATAAAAACAAAAAAACTTTAATATCATAAATTACAAAAAATCGAATAGACTTTGAACATAAAGATGGGACTATTATATGGACTTACATATTTCTTTCGTTCAATATGAACAGTACCGTAGGGCCCTCGGACCACGATCTGCGGACCTCAGTAAATCAGGATTAGCGCGACTCCAACCAGTCTCATTTGTGTGTTATTTATAAAGTAAATCCGAGACGCCGCGACGAGGCCACTGCGTGCGGAAAAATGAATAACTTTGGATTTTTACGATGACTTAGGAATGACGTTTTTGTTTTTACATTTTATTAAAAAATAGCTTTAGCCCCCGGCTATGCGTGATTCCATCTATCTTCTTGTGAAATTTCTTTAAGATCCTTTCTTCTGATTGCTCGTGAATAGATAGCAAAAGCAAACAAACAAATAAACAAAGTTACGTTTCCATTTATATTTTTTTCATTAGGTATAAATTTATTCTTTTAATAATGCTACATCAAATAATAAAAAAAAACAATCACAAGTAAAGGACTACAAATAATAAACTTGTTCCAAATCGGTGCACATGGGCATTGTGCCCAGAAGGCTGGCCGCATTTCCTCTTTGTATGGTCAGGCTTATTCTCTGGCCAAGGAACATGCCGGCCCTCTGGTCACCAGAGATATCTCTTAGCCGCTTGGCCAGCTCCTGGTATAAGCGGTGCGTGCCTGGTCTCCCTCCACGGTCCCAGGGTCTCGACCCCAAACGGCTCAAATATGGTTTGTGGAAGATGAGACGGGGCCAGGGTTTCAAAACAGGTAGCGTCCCAGACCAGGGGCCGTCCCATCTTCCACGGCACAAATTAGGTATAAATTAGGATTGGAACACTTTTGCAGTTTAAAAAAAAAGTAGAACTCTTAACAATATAGGGTTACTGAAAAGGTCTATATTTCTGCAAAATCTTTTTTCGTAACGAGATTTTACGAGGCTGAAAAATGCAGTCTGGAAAAGGACATAGGTAGGCCATTTTACGGTAGTACCGAGTGACCAAACCTTATTCAGTCCTACAAAAAAAACATCATTTCTCGTATTATCTTAAACAATAATGTGTTTTAAAACTACAATGGCCACAATATGGTGTGTTCTGAAAATAGGTTCTATAACAGCAGCCTGTAGCGAAAATTAGCAAGACAAAAATAAAGTTAAATAATAAAAAACATATGGCGACATAATACTGAACACTTGGATTGTTTATTGTTTGTACAAATTGCTGTATAACTATTGTCCGGTGATCACAAGTAAGCGGTCTTTGCAGTGAGAGATTAGCGAATCGGTTCTGTTTATAGCGATTTACTTCTTACGCGTTTGTGTGTGCTTGCTTGTTTATCTGGATTAAACCGGGCAAGTGCATGTCAGGCCACGTACAATGTAGGGTTCCATAGTTCCCCCCCCCCCATCTACTTAGCTGTAATAGTTTTCCTTTTAATTTCACTGTATATATTGACTGCCTCTGTGGCGCGGTGGGAATGTCTCCGACTGCTACGCAAGAGGTTGTGGGTTCGATCCCCACCCAGGATAAAACTTTGTGTGATGAGCATGATGGTTTATTCTGTGTCTGGGTGTAATTTATCTATAATATGTATGTATTTAGAAATGTATAAGTATATTTAACAGTTGTCTGGTTGCCATAGTACAAGCTCTGCTTAGTTTGGGATCAGATGGCGTTGTGTGAGTTGTCCCAAGATATTATTATTATATTTATATACTACTACCGTGAATTTTTCACATACCCAACAGCAGGGGGGGGCACACTTGACTCTAACAAAAACTTGCACTTTAAAGCTTAATACTTTACAAACGGATACCTTAATCTCAAAATTGTCTTCCCACATGATGGGATAGGTAAGAAAAAACTTTACACCCCCACTTTACACATAGGACCTCCGCTATGTGTGAAGTGTGGTTGTGATTTTTTTTCTTACTTAATTTTTTTCATAATTGTATGTATTCTTTCACTTTGTCGGTTCCGTTTTGCCTTGTCGGCTGTTACGCCTTAAACAGAGTTAACAAAATCGACAATCGGAATCTCGAAAGAGAGAGCAACGGTTGCCAGGTTTTTAATTATTGTTTAATAGTTTCTATTTTATTTATGTACTGAATAAAATAGGTAAATGCTTTTAGTGAAATTACTTATTTCAATTTTAGACCTCTTTGGGACATATTATTAGTGCGCTTTTGCTTACAAATTAAACCACAGTCGAAGAAATGCCCTGAAGCGATACACATGGCAATTTAAAGAGAATAATACCTTTCATACTTCAATAACACACAAGAAAAGCATATTTCTAGTTGTATGAAACGATGTTGTTTTTTAATATTGTTATTGTATCAGTTTTATTGTTTAACTAAAATGTATGCTTAACATAGTGGCAACTATACAATGTGTAACAGACAGGTTTAGCAGCGGACATTATACAGGGTGTTTGGAAGCTCGATGCAAAGCCGTAAGGCAGAGCTAGTATAGAATTTTAGAACCATTTGAACTAAATTTGTCTTAGACAAAGTGTGAATTTTTCTTTTTAGCAAATTTTATTAATTTTTGATGACAAAACCCAAAATTTTGCAGTTAGTTGCGAATAATAGACAGTTTATTATTTATTTAATGAAAGTAATGTGTAAACAATCTAATAAAACATGATTAGGGCATCTGTGTCAGGAAATTTTTTTACAGTAATTTAAAGTCAATGTCTTTTTTTTTAATTTTTCAAATCCGTATTTTGACGACATTAAAACAAAACACGTTTGGTGCTTTTTTTGTTCAAACATTTTTAAAAACATGTCTGGTTATTGTTCTTTCTTTTGAGGCATTAACCACGCAGATAACCCACAAATTATTGAAATTAGGGTCTATACTACTTTGCTTTGTAAACCATTATTCGCAACTAACTGCAACATTTTTGGTTTTGTTATCAAAAATAAATATAATTCGCTAAAAAAAAGTCACACTTCGTCTAAGACAAGTTTAGTTTAAATGGTTTTAAATAGTCTATAATAGCTACGCTTTACGGCTTCGATCTTCCAAACACTCTGTATAACAACATAAATAATTCCATTATCTTAGAAAGCGGGTTTAAAAAAGGATTTTAATTTAAACAAATAAAGCTAAATACTAGCCAGTGGTAGGCCTAAACTATAGGCCATCTTGGTGGCCCATGGTTTCGATGAGCACGGTGGTTTCTTAGCACAACAGTATCAGTTATTCTTCCGTGAAACAGTGATGTTAATACGTCACTTTGTTTCTGTTGAAGAGCACTGTAGGAAGTATAATGAGACTTATGAACTAATGTCTCAAATTAGGAGCGCGGTACGTTGACATTCAGATCTTTTCCAACCAAAGATTTGGGTGTCACTGATACTGTTATGAGCTAGCGTGACGCTTGTTGTTTGTTTAAATTAAAATCCTTTTTTTAAACCCGCTTTTTCGTCTTTTCATTTCGTGGTATAAAAAAAACCCAAAACCAGTTTTGATTGAACTGGATTTCTAATTAAAAAAAACAAACAACTACAAAATGGGAGCTACTATGAAGTAACATACAGTATAAATCGTGAGCGTAAGAAGTATTACTAAATTCCCAACGCACCTTATCCAAAAGCTAAATATTCTCATACCAATAAACAACTTTCATTCATGCAAGCATTTCTTTCATAAAACGAACAAAACGATCTTAAACATTCCGACTTTGGATCGAGATGCAAAACTCATTGTATCTTTAATGTCCAACAATTGGGTGCACGGGTGCATGGGCCCACATTTTGCGCATCTCTGCCCCCGGCCGGCCCTGGCGGGTGTAACTCCGATTCGCTCGAATCGTCACATTGTCATGCGACAAGTAGTTTCGGAAAAATATGCCACCCTGTAACTGGCACTAATTTTACCAGGGATGGATTTAGTTGGTTTGATTGTTGTAGTTATAAAGGTGGTGATAAATAAAAAAGGTACATTTTTTGGAAGGTAATGTGAAAAGTTTTGAATGGGGATTTTTGTTATTTATTGTTTTTGATAACTTTGTAGTTTTGTTGGTTTTACTAATTTATTTTCACTACTTGGTATTTAACAATGAAAAGTTTTAATGCTTAATATAATTAAATATTTTTAGTCAGGTAGGTATTGTTTATTTATTGGTCACTTATTTGTTATAATATTTCTTTCGGTTTTAAAAATCATCTCAATTATTTGTGTTATTAATTATTTATTTACTTTTGATTATTCAAGAAGATTATTCCTAAAATGTATAGATTTTCTTATCAATATTTAAAAGTAAATAGATTTTTTAAATAGGAATTTAATTTTGCTCGAAATTCGGCACTGTAACCAAGGTGCAACCCGTTGCAAAAACAGACAGAAATTGTCCAAAAATTCTAAACGTGATCAGTTCATTGTGCGTGCACACCCGCCACAATGGGACACAATGCCCATCCTTAGCCACTCTTTATGCCCAAACAATGCCACTTTTACTAACAATAAAATTGCACTCAACTCCTAAAAGTTTTAATTGTCAAATATGTTCAAACAAAAATCAACTTTAGCATAAATAGATAACATTTATTTTCCGAATTTTTGGATGTGCTATATTGGATGTTTTCGAAATTAATGTCATATATGTGCATCGCGTGTTTGCTATAGTTGTCATTGTTACCTACACCCATTGTGCGATTGTTCGAACCTATTGAATGGGATCAATGAGAAACATTTTAATATTACTAAATTATAAACGTCTTCCGTGAGTGATCCGCACACAGAATGCAAAGAGTCGCCGAAGTTTTGCTTCGACTAAGTAAGTTATGTGAACCCTAATGTACTCGTAAATACCTACCTGGATCCTTAAACACGATCTTTATTCTGTGGCCCTTGCGAGCCAGTGCGAACTGTCAAAATCTTGTCTTAATAGTAAATGGGGAGTTGTGCTCACAAATGCATCAAAAATGTTCGCCGCGCATGCACATTGACGCATTACTAAGCGCAGCTCTCCATTTATCATTATGACAAGATTTTGACAGTTCGCACGGGCTTGCCGTGGTCACGGAATAAAGATCGTGATTAAGGATCGTGAAAAAGATCGTGAATAAGGACCCAGGACAAGAAGGAAAGCTATACTTACGGAGTTGTTTATTTTAATTACATTTAACATTTTTAAACAACTTTCGCAAAATTAATTTATTAAGCTATTGCTTACTCAAATGAACTTACCCATATGTTTTATTGACACTAGCAAAAAATAATTCTTATGTTCTTGAAAAAGTAATTTAATGTATCTGACATTAAATTACTTTTTCAAGAACAACAAAGAACATAAGTATTATTCATTGCAAAATTACATGCCCACAATAAATATATTATTACAGTATAAAATAAAATTGCACTTCTCTATGCATTACCCTGTCCACCCACGCACAATTTATTGCAACGCGACACGTCCACATGCATTCATACATCAACATTCACACAAACACCATCTCGGCACGACACATCCGGACCCATACAACTCATACAACAAATTCAAACAATTCTTTGCATCACCTTTGTAATATTTCAACACTGTTACAATTAAAATTGTCACCTACACAATTAAAATTAATAGTCGACCTAAATCCTTCCCTGTTAAGATTTATATTGCCTTGATTTTTTTTTTTAATAATCACATAGTGGTCAGTAATTCCTGTGATTGGTACAATTGAGCCATCTTGACGGAAGTGGAGTGGTTGGATTGTAGGCTGTATTTGCACAATTAGCCTCGAATGAAAGAGATAAAGGTATTGTCAAATCTTTTGATCGATTATAAAATAACCCTATGACGTCGGCAGATGTTTCCATTTCACTTTAACTACAAATAACTTTTTTTTAATCACCAGGTTTTTTTTAGCTTTTGTGGTAACTACTACATAGTCCTCAACGGGTTCGGATAAGGCGACCAATCTTATTAGAGATAGGTATCTGCAGGAGATAGTGCACGAATGTATGGGTAGACACAATTGCACTCTCTTCCTTAGATAGTTCGATGGAATGCACATCTAACATGACCAGAGAGAGATTGAGTACAGAACCGAACTTAACACGTGTGTATGCAATCTGGTGACGCACCAGAGTTTAATATTGTGTAAGAGGTTGGGACAGATCATTATGAAACCCTTAAATCATGTTTCCGAGTTAGTTGTACTTTGAGTCTATTAATTGTATCTCTGCAAAGTCCCGCGCTATAGGGCTTATTACTACAATGCAGGGACAAGTTACCTTACAAATATAAGCGCAGAATTTTGGTCCACAAGACTCGTGACAGAAAAATAACGGTATTTATTCTTACAGCACCAACTGGCTCTCTATTTATACCGAAAGAACAATTCTCAATAGATTGTTGCACTTTAGTTAAGTATTCAGGATCAGAATAACAGCTGATGCTCTATTCATTCTAGATAAGTACCAACGGAACTACTACCAAAGCCCAAAAAGCAAGAAAAGACCAAAGGCCACCGAATAACAAGAAATGGCTTCACAATTGTTCAATCAAAATCCTGCTTTTCATTTAAGCCTTCCTCTAAATAATCTGTCGGTGTATTTGAAGCGCTATATTCAAGATACTCCTTAAGTATTTCATTCACAAATATTTACAAATGCGGATTTAACTTGTGACAATGTTCCATTCATAAGTTTTCTTCATTCATGATTCCGATGTTCCTATAATCCTTGTTGTCCGGCTAGTTGTAGTTTCATTCATGCAGATGAGCTCCTGATCTATCTGTTTCTGAGATCTAATCTTTTGAATCTGTTCCTGGATTTGCAGTTTGTAAGCAAACGGATTGTAAACTTTTGTAAAAAAACAAGTATTTTTTTCAACGAAACTGTGTTAAACTAGTATAACTTGAAATTTCTTTGAGAAAGTTCTAACGAATATCAATTATATCTTCATTATAATAGCCATTTTGATACCCATACCCTTTGATTTAGTAGGTCTAGGAACCGCTACCTTAAATCATTAGCATAATTGTAATAGGATGATCATTATATAACACTATGGGATGTCCAATAATGAGTTAGAAAATGGTTCGAAATTGAAATTGTCCAGAGACAGGATTAATTCATAATTTCAACCTTTTTCGTAGAACCGCCAACTCAAACCCAATTTAATATCAATAGCACTGGTTTTACACAAAATACTATTTATCTTTTGATTCCATTATTAAATTTAAAATTGGAACTCATTCATTAATTTCAAATCTCTTTTCATGGAACACCTTTCGAATGGAACACTTAACATTGAGTTGGAAAATTTTAGGAGGCGGTATTCATTCATCGTTGTGAGCAGACTTAGCGGCACCGGGATTATCCATATTGTTATCTAAAGTTTCATTAACATCCAGTGGTATATTTTTTTTCTTAAATCCTTTATAAATTTGTCAGTTGAAGTGTAAACTTCATATTGTGTGAAGTGGATGAAGGAAGTTCGTTTGGGATGGTGTTTTTTTTGGCTTTGAATTTTGAGCTACCGATACTTTTGCATGGGAAACAAACTGTTAAGAGATAATATTTTCAGTAGAGGAGAAAGTTCATATATTTTAGTGTTATATAACATTATCAGCTTTGTAACTTAGCCAGCGCTGAGCAGACCTTTTGGCATGACAGTTCAGATTGGTGAATGTCACTTGTCTTTGAAATATTGGTTATAGAACACGCTTTATTCCAATATAATAATAAATATTTTGGTTTTTTTTTTCGGTATACAATTTTTTTTTTCATCTTCTCTCAATACGATTGTCCTACAAAGAAGAGTAATTAGCGGTATACCAATGCGAATCTAACAGAAATCTTTGACATGAATTATATAACAGATTTTTCAATAATTTATAAAAGTACAAACCAAAATAAAGTACCACTTTGTGACGTCATTTATATCAAACCAAGCGTGTCGTAGTGGAGTGACAAAATTAATTGGCTCAGCCCACAATAAAGCGAGATACACACGACGTGAGAAATCGACCATTCAAGCCGGATTAGCTCCAACTCGTGCGTCGATTCCAATTTTTCGCTTGTGAGAACATGGCTTATCGGTTGTGAATTCTTATTAGAATAGTTGATGGTTTTTGTGTATTGGTGTAACTTTGGGTTAATGAGATCTGTATAAGTAGATCTTATAAATAATATTGGATACTACGTAGTTTGTTCCTGTAAGTTTGATGGCCTGACAACTGCTAAACATACTTATATATTTCTAAATATATACATATTATAGATAATTTACACCCAGACACAAGATAAACCATCATGCTCATCACACAAAGTTTTATCCGATCCATCCGTTGGATGGCGATCGAACCCACGACCAACACTAGACCAACAGCCCAGTCAAAATGCCATGAATTACTGATTTTAACGAGAATATGTAACTATCGAGCATTTCGCGAAATTGAGGTCATGTTTTCTCAATCTTTAATATTTTCCTGATGGCCCTTTAAATATCATAAATAAAGACATTTTATTCAATTCCATTTAATTCAGTTATCTTTATTGCAATAAACGGGGTACATAATTATTGTGTTACATAATACAATTAATGATAATTCGATCTATCCCATTTAGCCATTACCATGATATACGTATCATACATGTAAAACGTGTGTGTATAGGTGTGACCGTGACCGTATAGCAACTAATAAAAAGGACGGTGGTGGTGTCCTTGTAGCAATTTCCAGGAGATTAAAGTCAGTGCAAATAACATCGATTACCTCGTTACACAGCCACATCGAACACATTCTCCTGCGCTTACCCGGCTCTAACAAAAATAATTTCCAATTTATCAGTGCAGTGTATATTCCGCCGAACACACCCGAGCACATATACGTGGCTTTCTTTGACATGTTGCGAACTCATCTTGATAGTGCTAATGTTGAGTATTTCTATTTGTTTGGTGACTATAATTTACCTGAACTTGATTGGCTTCCGTGCACAAACGACGACTCTGTAGTGGGTCTGACTTGCAGTGGTACTTCCAATCATTGTATTAATTTAAATATCTTCATGTCCCAGCTCAATGCATACCAATATAATTTCTTGAAAAATATAAATAATAGAATTCTGGATTTAATTATCAGTAATAATGACCTACTATCGGTATACGCACCTACTGATATGTTAATTCCTCCCGATAATTACCATCCACCTCTGTGCATTTTGCTGCCGTGTACATCACATCAAAAGTTCATAAATAAAAAAAACTCTAAAAAATTTAACTACTTTAAGGCAGATTACGACATTATAAATCAGGAATTAAGTAAAATAAATTGGTGTAAATCTCTTTACAAGTTGCCTACTGATGAAGCACTTAACTTTTTTTATAATACCATTTTCTATGTGATAAAAACACATGTCCCTATGACATTTACTCCTTCTTCTAGATTTCCTGTCTGGTTCTCGCCGGCACTTATACACATTTTTAAAAATAAGGCCAAATCATGGACAAAATGGAAAACATTTCATAACATTTCCGATTATGAAAATTTCTCGATGTTTAGGTCTAGATTCAAAAACGAATGTAAAAATTGCTACCGAGAATATATAGGTTCTGTGGAAAATGATATTATAACCAATATCAATACCTTTTGGAAATACATTTCTCATCGTAAAGCCCACGAAGGCACACCTACAACTATGCATTATCACGGTATTTCTACCAGTAGTACTGATGAAATCTGCAACTACTTTTCTAATTATTTCCATTCAGTTTATGAACCTATCTCAACCAATACTAGTAGCACCTCTAATCTAAACAGAGAATTAAATGATCATTGCCACCTAATAGATAATATTATCTTAAGCGAGGATTCGGTACTGAAGGCACTTTTATCACTCGATATTACAAAAGGACCTGGACCTGATGGTCTACCTGTAATATTTCTTAAACGTACAGCTCATAATATATTCACTCCCCTACACATCATTTTTAATAAATCAATATCCGAAGGTAAATTCCCTGACTTCTGGAAGCAAGCATACGTGGCACCGGTGTATAAATCTGGCTCTAGGAATGATGTGGAGAACTATCGCCCTATTTCTATACTGTCGGCCTTGTCCAAGGTCTTCGAGAAGTTGATTCATAGTGAACTGTATCCTATGCTTCATAACATCATTTTGCAACAGCAACATGGTTTTGTAAAGAAAAGATCCACTACTACTAACTTAATCACTTTTGTGGATTATTTATTTAATAATATGGACGGACGTGTACAAGTGGACTGTATATACACTGATTTTCAGAAGGCCTTTGACAAGGTCGATCACTTGCTACTTCTTCGGAAAATTTCTTTTAATGGTATCCGCGGTAATTTGTTGCGTTGGTTCTCCTCATACATTTCTAATAGAACTCAGACAGTAGTGATCAACGGATATCAGTCAACTTCCATAAATGTTACGTCAGGTGTGCCCCAGGGCTCAATTCTTGGGCCTTTATTATTTACTATATTTATCAATGATATAAGCACATGTTTTAAAAATTCTAAATTATTACTTTATGCAGATGACCTCAAAATTTATAGACAAATCAAATCTCATAATGACAGCAATCTTCTACAAGAGGATCTAAACAGATTAACAGTATATTGTTTGCAAAATAAGTTACACTTAAATGTCTCTAAATGCCATTATATTAGCTTCACAAAAAACAAGAATGTTATTAAATATCCTTACTCTCTTAACAACATAAATCTTCAAAGAGTCTCCTTGACTCGCGACCTTGGCGTACTACTTGACGAAAAACTTCACTTAGATATGCACATTAACAAAATTGTCAGTAATGCATACCGAATGTATGGTTTCATTATGAGGTCGGCTACTGAATTCAAGAGGCCAGGCACTTACTTGCATCTTTATAAATCTTTAGTCAGATCGCAGTTAGATTATGCAGTAGCAGTGTGGAATCCCCATTATACTAAGTATTCCGATTGTATTGAGAGAGTACAAAAGAAATATTTGAGAGCAATGCACTACCGATGCTTTCGCACTTCTATACCATATGAAGCTTTACTCAAAAAATATAACCTGACATACTTAAACAGTAGACGTTTACTACTTGAGTCTATGTTCTTATTTGATATTTGTAACAACTCTTATGATTGTTTGGATATTAGCAATAGGTTATTCTATGTAGTTCCTAGGACGGCGTTGACGCGTAATGCACGTACTCGTGCTTTATTTGCTGTCACAAAATGCCGTACCAATGCTGGCGTGCGTGCGCCTCTGCGTCGTCTCACCAATAACTTTAATATTTATTTTAATGATCTAGACCTATTTTCTAACTCTGCGGCTAAATTCAGAAATTACGTACTCAGAACTCTTGCTGATTTGTAAGTTGTATTTGTTTTTATTTTTTTCTTTTCTGTCTATCTTTTTGTTAAGCCAAATTGTACTTTTCTTCATTCATCTGTAAGTTCATTATCTACTCGCATGACGTAACTTTTAAGTAATATTGTATCTTATATATTCTGTGAATAACGTAGTTGGTTATACAATTGTATTACTCTGTTAATGTTACTTTTACATACACATTACTGTATAACTGTTTGTTGTTCCTAATAAATAAAAAAAAAATAAAAAAAAAAATAAAAAAAAAAAAACTGTTGATACATAATAAATTAAGCAATTATTTTGCAAGACATTGGATTTTAATCTATACTAATATTATAAAGCTGAAGAGTTTGTTTGTTTCTTTCTTTCTTTAAACGCGGCAATCTCAGGTCCGAATTGAAACGTTCTTTTTCTGTTGGGTAGCCTATTCATCGAGGAAGGCTATAGGCTATATAACATCACGCTACAACCAATAGGAGCGGAGCAGTAAAGAAAAATGTTCCAAAAACGGGGAAACTGTACGCATACGAAGTTGCGCGGGTCAGCTAGTATATAATCATAAAAGTGTTAAATAATTACAACCGCGAATTTATTTTTTGTATGGATAGTTAAGTTACAAGTTCAAGACGCAAACTGACATAACACTTTAACTGTTATAGTTATAGATTATGCAATGTCAACTGATGACATCTGATCGTTCCACATGCCACATGAGTTGACGCCTTCCGATCGTTCCATTCTGAAATAACCGTGTTCACCCCAAGCCGCTTTCCAAGAATTTTTCACAATCCAGAAAGGCATGCCATCTTCACCTGAAACAAAAAACAAAAATATAATTCAAAAATTCACGCCTCTTGTAACTAAAGGTGATATTTTCAAAACGGTTCAATGATTTTCATCAAACTTCATTACATTTTAAAAACATTCTTTTATTTAACTTGCTTAACTTGTATTGTGTGTGTGTTAGTTAATTTGTAAATTGTGTGTCTGTCAAATGGAAGTTAAATTGGCCCTACTTCCTGACGTTCGATTGGGCTCAAATTTGGTGCACTAGTGTATCTTTAATGACAATGCAATATTATGGTACCATGGACCCGATCTAATGATGGAGTTGGAAGATGGCCAGAGAAACTACTAAACTTAAAAAAAGAAGTTCGTTGAAGTTATTTTTATAGGCATTTCTTGCCAATTACTTTACAAATACAATAATTGCATAATTGTAGTCCAGATAAGGCTAAGGAAGTCTCGGGTTCGATTCCTAGCTCTGGACCGGTACTCCTGTCGTAGAAAACTTCCGATGTCTCAACTCATACAGTATTGTATAAATAATGTCCAGCTGTAACTAGCAGTTCAAGAACCAGCACGAGTGTAGATAGTGTAGCAGTACACATTTCGTATGTCATTGAAGTGTGTCGATTAGAACCATTCTTTCCATCTATACTAATATTATAAAGCGGAAGAGTTTGTTTGTTTAAACGCGCTAATCTCAGGAACTACTGGTTAGATTTGAAAAAATCTTATTTTTGTTGGATAGCCCATTTATCTAGGAAGGCTATAGGCTATATAACATCGCGCTACGACTAATAGGAGCGGAGCAGCGACGAGAAATGTTCCAAAAATGGGGAAAACTTATACATACGAAGTTGCGCGGGACAGCTAGTTTATACCGACCTTTGCTCGGTACTTTTTTTTAACGACGTTTTCTAAAATGAAGGCTAAATCGATTTTGCGCTCCCAACATAATAAATTTAATGAAAATCATTGGAACCGATGCCGATTGCTCTACTAGCTTTCGCCCGCGGTTCCGCCGGCGTGGATGTCGGTCCTTCCCCGCGACTCAAACTATCTCCATATCTTTCATCTAAATCGGTTTAGCTGTTTGAGCGTGAAAGCGTAACAGACAGACAGAAACTACACCTCACTTCTTGGTTACACGTTTATATATCGTAATATCTTGGGACATCTCACACAACGCTATCTGATCCCAAACTAAGCATAGCCTGTACTATGGAAACCAGACAACTGATAAACACACTTTTATATATTTCTAAATACACATTATACATAAATAAATAAAAATGTATATCAAATTTATAATTACTTGTTCCGTATCCAACAAGGAGAACAGCATGATCAAGTCTTCCTTGACAGTATTTGCTGTAAACTATACCACCAGTATATTTATGTAAGGGCGTTGAGTCAATAGCTAAAATGGAAATAATTGTTTATGTAAGATCTTTAAAAATTTCCACATCGTTTCGAAGACATTAGCACTGATTTGAAATAAAATGAGCGCAGCAAGTCGTTTCAAAGCAGAGCTCTCTAAGATTGTACCAAAACTGTTGCGGTGGGAGAATATCCGACTGCTACGCAAGAGGTCATGGGTTCGATTCCCACACGGGACACCGCTTTGTGTCCACAAATTGTTGTTTCGAGTATGGATGTACTTTGCGTCCGTGACTTGTACGTTTGTAAAGTCCCCTGCGATACAGGGCTTGCTTTACTGCGAGAGTCGTTTTTTTTTTAATTAAAAAAAAATGTCACTTAAAGGCAACAACTCGTAGAATGCTCCTCACAAGAGGATCCTTTCAGTTTCAAAGCTCACACCCGGATACGAACGTCCAAATGCAACCGACGGTGGACACCACTACCACTTGTTTGTAACCAGACAGTTTTCGCTGGCGGCTAGAGGAACCATCGAAACAGGGCGTGGTCTATAAGGGGCCATAAGCCCACAAGATCCAGATCTTGAAAAAAATCCGATAGAAGTGTTAAGTACAATTTAAATATTCAGAAGATACCTACCAATACTTATAGGTCCAACCTTATACAGCAATTGTTTCACTTTCTCTTGAGTACTCAGTTTATATTGATAACAGTTCTGAATTACAACATCTATTTTGCTTTTATCTAAGTTACATAGACCTTTGGCACCTTTGTAAGGATAAGCAGATTCTTGTTCAATCCCACCCATTTGTATAAGTGACCTAAAAAACATAGAAAAAAATGTGTGGCACTCGGGGACTGCCGCAGTAAAGCTATTGCATAGCATTTTATATCAACTTTTGCAAATAAAAAAAAAATATATATTTTGTTAAAAAGACATTTAAAATTTATCAAAAAATAGGCGGAGTGGGGGTTGTTAGGTTTTATTTTCGTTACGGAACTGTTCGTTACGGACTTTCTTGATTCGGTCGCCGCGCTCAAGCCCGAGTTCGCGATAAAAGATATGCAATAGCTTAAAAATAAAAAAATCATAGTAGAACAAAACCTTAGTAGTAAATTAATGTGACATTGGTATTTACCCATAAACCCCGGCCGGAGATCCTCCGTCGCATCCAATGTTAGTTATGTCACAGTCGAGTATTTGTTGTTCTGATAAACTTATAATGCTTCCGTGTTTAATGGCGTATTGACCCTCAATATGACCTGTTGGAGATAATTATAATTACTCCTAAATTGTGAATGTGGCACAACGGGAGTGCGTACAAATGTTACGCAAGGGATCGTGGTTTCGATTCCGGCACGAGACAAGGCTTTTTGGGATTCGTTAAAGTTGTTTCCAAATCTGGGTTTATTTTGTGTATGTTTGTGAAATTCTCCGGGATACAGGCCTAGCCCTCTCAGTTATCAATCCATTACCTTATTCAGATCTTTCACACCAACATGACGCAAAGAACTGTACACAGGTACATTAAATAAATGTTGGAAGTTTTTTGGATCCTAAGATTTTGATAAAATTTGTATTCATTCAGTTTAAACACATTTTTTATGTTACTTATTGTGTAAGATCAAACACATCTTGACTGTAATGGTTTCTCTCAAATCAAGTTTAGAAGTTATTCCCATACCAGTACTGCTGAAAGCATAACAACTGCCACACTGTCCCTGGTTTTTCACCGGACCAACGGCTTGATGTTCGCGCCAATCAAAAGAATCTGGTGCACCTTCATCATTAACGTCATTATCACCCAACATTTTACATTGACCGTCATTAAATCCTCCTAGTGCCTTATATCCTGTATACTTAGTCTTGAACTCTTCGAGAGTCAAATCCATAAACTTCGATATACCTGGAATTAGTTTATATTTTAGTTAATATCTTTAATTAATATGATATGATCTAGATAGATCGGCAACTTGAAGAAGGTCAGGGAAAATCGTACCATATACAGTATGTTTGCTGGCATTATTCTTTTGGTTGACATCTTTCAAGTTTTCTACAAATATATGGTAACGGGCTTCCTTTTCCTTTTCGTGTGCGTATTGTTTGTCGTATTTCTTGATGAAGTCCTCGAAGTGCGATGCCGCGTCTTCAAGATTGTAATACGGCGCAGACGCACTCGATGCGCTTGCGCACCAACACGCAGACAGTAATAGTACTACCAACATTGTCACTTAGTAAATAAATAAATCGCTGGCTTTTATACTAATCAGCAATTACTATTATTCACAAAGTATTTATAGATTGTCTTGACCATAAAAAATAGATTAAAAAAATTCCTATCTAAAAAATGAAATAAAAAAATACCGGCCAAGTGCGAGTGGCACTCGCGCACTGAGGATCCCGTACAAATTTATTAACATGCAACCAGGTCGCAAAGTGTTGACTCACCAGCCGTGGTTACCCAAAGCATTGCAGGCCACGGTAATGTGCAGCCCACATTGCTGGTACAATTCGTTAAAAAAAATGAAATACGTCATGTGTGATACGAGCTAAGTATGTACGATTGTTAGAATTACAAAAAAAATATTTCCAGTTATATATATTTTTTTGTTATTAGCGCCTAACCTTTAACCCACTTTACATACTTTCATATTTTTGTTTTTAACGTAATCTCGGTAACGAAACAATATAGAACGATTTATTTAATATCAGACAACTCACACAAGACCATCTAAACCCAATCTCGAGAGAGCCTCTACCTATAGTAGAGGCTCTCTCGAGGTTGGGTTACCGGTGTTACCCGCGGTTTGTTAGCCTATGTGTTAATCCAGCGTGTCAGCTAACTCCATACCAAATTTTATTAAAATCGCCCTAGCCGTTTAGACGTGAAGAGGTAACAAACATATATATATACACTCACACACTCACAATCTTTCACTTTTATAATATTAGTGTGATAATAAACAAATAAAATAACAGACGTTTTAAGAGCATTTACTATCAAGCTTCTACTCAATTTTAAAAATGGAATTAAATAAAATGCTCTTAAAACGTCTACTAATTTATTTGTCATAAGAGTTCCGGTTTTTCCTTATGATGTACAGAACCCTAAAAATTACAATATTGGCAAATATTTTATATTACTACATTTATTAAGAAAATTTAAAATATCTACTGGTTGACATACGCTTGTTATCTAGACATTTTTGAAAAATAACACAGACCAAATGGTATCCACCTAAATCAAATTATTGGTTTTAATTGTTAATTTTTATTTTTTTACACAATATATCTATACCTACTAATATTATGTGTTTGTTGTTTGCACGCGATAATTTATTTCTGAAAATTTATTTCACTTGTCGTCAATGTCAGTGTACGTAATATGAATGAAAGTAATAGTAATAAGAAGTTTACCTGAATATCAACTACTTTCAGTTAACTGATCTATGAGCGGTGGGAGTGTAACCGACTGCTACGCAAGAGGTCGTGGGTTCGATCCCCACCCAGGATAAAACTTTGTGTGATGAGCACGATGGTTTATTCTGTGTCTGGGTGTTATTTATCTATAATATGTATGTATTTAGAAATATATAAGTATGTTTATCAGTTGTCTGGTTTCCATAGTACAAGATCTGCTTAGTTTGAGATCAGATAGCGTTGTGTGAGTTATTATTATTATAGGAACTTTAGAAGACTCTTAACGCTCCTCTGCAGTCGAGTAAAAAGAGCACACTCTTTTCTAAAAGCCCTAAGGATACAGCATCCAATTTTGGGTTAAAAGTTATAAATAAACTGCAAAAAAGAGCATTAAAGACCTTTGTTTGCATTCCGCTTTGGGAAACATGTCGTGAATATTTTCAAAGGTTATAAATTCTTACTGCACCAAGTTTTTACTTATTGACAGTACTAAGTTATTTGGCTAGACATATATCGAACTTAGAAACGGAAAATGAAAGAAAATTAAGGGAAAGTTCAAGAAGAATGTGTTTATGTATTTTTTTTAAACTTGATCATTTTTTAAAACAAATGTGTTTTATAAATTTCCTTTTTATTTATAAGGTAGAGCTGATATTAAATAGTGTGAAACATTGTATACCTAACATTACAACCTGTGTGATTTTTTTATCGCTTACCCAGGTTTTTGAACAAGGAAATTTATAAAACACATTTGTTTCAAAAAATGCTCAAGGCATTTCTTTTGGAGAAGTGCTATTATTCAAAAGGTGAATTTGGTTGTGTTCGTGATATATAAACTTGACATAAATAGTATATAACATTGTGAGAATTAATGCTAAATTATTGGATTCTCTTGCATGATAATCGAGTTTGCTTTATAAATATATCGCAGTCAAGGAGTTAACGGAAATTAACTATCAATCTCCTACTTACGACGAGTATAATTTCTCTTTGACCTGCCCCCCCCTGTTGCCAAGTGGCTTACCTACCCTAAAGCCGAGTTTAGTCTAAAAAATATATGTATTGATTTGTTGTCATTACTTTATTTTTATATAGTATTTAATTAACAGAATGCAACTACCGTACCTACTAGAGTACGAGCATTGTTGCGAGGGACTTTACAAATATGCAAATCACTGGCACAATATACACCCAGACTCGGAACAACAATTTGTGGATCACACAAAGTTGTATCCCGTGTGGGAATCGAATCCACGACTTCCGGCTTAGCAGCTCACTAACCACCAAACCAACTGGCCATCATTTATGTCATTTTGATACAGAACAAATAATAGAAGAAGACAGAAGGATCCAACTTATACTGATTATTTAATAACTAGCAGCGGTGTTACCCGCGTTTTATTAGCCTATGTGTTAATCCAGGGTGTCGGTTAACTCCATACCAAATTCTATTAAAATCGCTTAGCCGTTTAGACGTGAAGAAGTAACAAATATACACACTCACATACTCACAAACTTTCACCTTTTTAATATTAGTGTGATAATAAATAATAATATAACTATTTATTTCAGGCTACTAACAAATACATACATAAAAACTTAATAAACTAATACATAATTTAAACTACAATTACATAAATAGCCCAGGTGTCATCGCAGTGGCGATAGGTGCTTGCGCTACTGAAATTAGACATCATCTTTTTGATAACCGTTAGTAGCGAAATCAAAATGTATTTAAAATTTATAATTACTAGTTCCGTATCCAACTAGGAGAACAGCATAATCAATTTGACCTTGACATTGTTGGTTGTGAACTCATCACTCATCACTCTACCATTCGTATATTTTTGTAAAGGCGTCGGAATCAATAGCTAAAATGAAAAAAAAGTAGTTTAATTCCGATCGTTAAAATATTCGACATCGTTTCAAAGATATGTGGCTTCTAATCCATACTGTTTGAAATAAAATGAGCATAGCAAGTCGTTTAAACCAGAACCCTTAGCTCGATTAACAGGTTCTAGTGCTGTCACAGTCACTTTAAGTAGAAGTAGCGACAACTCGTAGAACGTTCACACGATTACATAAATACGTAAAATAAAAAACAATAAACGGTCGCAACTGTGGTTGACTGCAACAGCAGTCTCAATGCCAATGACTCCAATCTGCAGCTTATTTCAGACTTGTACCTTAACTATTAATTGTACTAAAAACTAACTACTATAAACTGATAGCCATGTTTTAGAGAACATTAAATCGATCAGTGTCAACACTGCAATAGATAGATATAGGTTATTCAATGTCAACTGACGTCATTAAATTATTCTTCATGCCACATGAGTTGCCGTCTTCTGTACGTTCCATTCTGAAATAGCCATTTTCGCCCCAATCTGCGGCGTAAGAGTTTTTCACAATCCAGAAAGGTAGACCGTCTTCCCCTGAAATAAATAAGTGAAATATGAATATAAATAAGGCGATTGAAATAAAAGGGGAAAGTCAAAGACAATTAATAACCGATAAGGTATGCAGTGACTAACTGTAAGCGATTCAAGATAACATAAGATTCGTATCAGTTGTGAGAGTAACACTGGGTACATTAGAATTAGAAAAAAAGAAAATAGCGGATTTTTGACGCCAAAATATTTCGGTAATTAATATTAAGCAGTCGTTTTTTTTTTGTTTTGTAATAGTTTACTGCATTCCTACCGTAGCGTCATCATTTATCGCATTTCAACGGACACTTTTCATGCCCAGAGATACTCGTATTACTACTTAAATGTGTAGTCGATGCAGAAGAGTAAGGGTGGCTCTCAAGTCAATCAAGTCTCTTTTTATGAAGTGTAAAAACATTTATTGGAACGGAATATAACAATGTTGTGACATCATAAGTTCTAATCATTGACAAATTATGGTTGAAATAACACTTTCATTATTGGTGTTGATGATTATACATTCTAAAACAATTTGTTTTAAACTTATACGATACTTTTAAAAATTCTTCCAATAATCAATAAAAAACTATGCCATAACTATACAGAGCCCCTAGACAAATGGCATTCTATTCGATTAGAGTTTACGCCAATCAAATATAATGACGTAGTTGCACGCGCACAACTGCTAATCGCAAATAATCAATTTTCGTATTTACAGTGTTGCGCACGCAACGACGTCATTCTATTCGATTAGCGTAACTCTAATCGAGTAGAATGCCAATTGTCTAGGAGCCCAGGTGTCATCGCAGTGGCGATAGGTGCTTGCGCTACTGAAATTAGACATCATCTTTTTGATATCTGTTAGCAGCGAAATCAAAATGTATTTAAAATTTATAATTACAAGTTCCGTATCCAACTAGGAGAACAGCATGATCAATTTGACCTTGACACTCTTTGTTGTAAACTATACCAGTCGTATATTTTTGTAAAGGCGTCAAATCAATAGCTAAAATGAAAAAAAAGTAGTTTAAGTCCGATTGTTAAAATATTTGACATCGTTTCAAAGATATGTGGCTTCTAATTCATACTGTTTGAAATAAAATGAGCACAGCAAGTCGTTTAAACCAGAACCCTTAGCTCGATTAACAGGTTCTAGTGCTGTCACAGTCACTTTAAGTAGAAGTAGCGACAACTCGTAGAACGTTCACAAGATTGCTTAGCTCAAGAGTACCCATTCAGTGCCAAAGCTCCCGCCTGGACATGATGTCTCTGGATGTCCAGGCGGAAATTCATTGAATCTGTTCAACCCTCGATTGTCACCACTACCACTTTCTAGTAACCAGTCAGTTTTTAGGTGGCTAGGGTAACCTGATAGTTTTGATAAACAGAACGTGGTCTATAAGGAGGTCTACTGTGGCGCGGTGGAAGTGTATCCGACTGCTACGCACGAGGTCGTGGGTTCGATCTCCACCCACGATAAAACTTTGTGTGATGAGCACGATGGTTTATTCTGTGTCTAGGTATAATTTATATATAATATCAGTTGTCTGGTTTCCATAGTACAAGCTCTGCTTAGTTTGAATCAGATAGCATTGTTATGTAGGTATGGTTATTCTTTGTTTCATTATTATATGAAATATTTATTTTACTCATTCAGGGACTACTTACACCTTCTCTTGACTAGACATCTGTTTAGTCAGCTGGCAACAAGAGGGCTGGCATCAAATTTCGCGGGCAATAAGAGATAGAAAAATTCGAAATCTAATAACATAGTCCAGATAGGTGGTTCGCTTCTGGCCCCGGTTTGGCTACGGAAGTCTCGGGTTCGATTCCTGAGTCTGGATTTCAAATTTTTCTATCTTTCAAAAATGCATATAATGTATTTGTAAAGTTATTGGCAAGAAATGCCTATAAAAATTACTTTAAGAGTATGTGATATTACTAAAAGTAATCGTAAGTAAAGGTGCACCCAATATCAATTACTTCCAGTTGATCGCTTTAAACGTAGAGAATCTCATATCATTGGCGACCAAGCTCTTTCCAATAGGCTTCATCTTCGTCGATACTATAAATGGCTTCTGACTTAGTTACAAAAATGAAAACAAGAACATTAAATTTTAAATATATATTTTAAAACCACACACAAATAAATACCCATATAATAAGACCGTTGATATCTAACAAAAAACTCAACAAGAAAAACATTTGATACTAATAATATAATAAAAAAAGTATAAATACTAGGCATACACAAAGACCCGCGAATAAAGTTTTTGCATTGATAGTTAAGGTACAAGTGACAGATGGACTGCAAAACGCAAATTTCAATCGACAATACTATGTTTTTTTGTGCAAATTATTCCAAGAGCGCCCCTCTTGGAATAATTTGCACAAAAAAACATAGTATTGTCGATTATATATTGCTATATTATATATTGCTATATTGCAGCTCTTTTAATCAATAACGTGGACCTCAAAACGTTGTATAACATTCTGTCTAGTATAGAAATGACAGAGGTTTTGAGACGCGGCAGTTACTGTATGCAGTCTACAGTCCAACACGCACAAACGGCCGCAACTGCAGACGATAATGCGCTCGACTGCAACGGCAGGCTGCAATGCCGCCTGCGGCTCCTGTCTGCAGCTTATCTCAGACTTATACCTTTACTATCAATATCACTTGGAAAATGGTTCTGATAGTCAAGTTTTGGAGACCAATTTATCATCCTCTTCGCACATCCCTGACTGTAATTTTTAGACAAATAATGATTGAAATAACTGTTCAACACTGCAATAGATATGGATTATTCAATGTCAACTGACGTCATTAAATCATTCATCATGCCACATGAGTTGCCGTCTTCCGTACGTTCCATTTTAAAATAACCATTTTCGCCCCAATCTTCATTCCAAGAGTTTTTCACAAGCCAATAAGGCATATCACCTTCTTCTTTACCTAAAATAAAACAAATTAATAAATTTCAAAAGTCCACGCTTCTTGTAATAAAAATAACTAATTTCAAAGTCGCTCAATGAATTTTGATAAAACTCCATAACTTTGTAATATATTTAAAAATATAGTTATAAAAACCAAAAGCGTATGCAGAATAGATAGGGTAAAAGCAGGATAGATGCCCCACTTTTCAAAAAAGCTCTACAAATAAAAAATATGAACACATTAAGAATAATACTAGATGTATATCAAAACATTGATCTTTTGTCTTTACTATCAGCCTATTTTTGTAAACATAATTATTATTAGTTTTGAGTAAATTCAGTTTTAATAGACCTCTCAAAAAGGGGATAGTTGCCTACTGTGGCGGATAGAAGCCTAACGATGAAATCAGTTGCGGGGATACTTACCGCATGCAAGGATAGACTCTTCACAGAGACTTTTTTAAATAGTATAACGGTTTAAGAATTTAAACAATAAAAAACATCAAAAATAGCCTTCCAAAGTTTAAGTTAAATACTTTTTGGTGACTTATTAACTTAAACTTAAACATACGCATGAAAAACATTACCCATACCTTTGGATCAGTGGGTAACACGTTATAGTTCACAATAGGTCGGGAAAACACCTAAAGAATAATTCTGTCTTTGCTCGTCAAAAAAGTTATGTCTGTCCTAGAGCAAAGAGCATAAAACCTTAGGGCGACTATCCGCCTAAGTAAACAGGGCGACTATCCTTTTTGATACGGATACTTGCCTCTTTTATACAATAAAACGTAGTAAACAGTGTAATTTAAACTGTAATACATGCAATGAAACAAAAGAATTACTGAAACCGCACTCAGTGGTAAAAATATTCAATAGAAATTACTCATCAATATAATTTCGACGCCCATCAAAGTAGCGCCGCGGAAGATTTTTGCTCACACCGACAAAACACTTATTGCGCCTTCTCTGATGGTTTACATGGCAATAAGGTCTACAAGAAGGATACTTCTAACCATAGTAAAGGTCGTTCACCACCAATATCCCTAACATAGTGTATTCAAAACTGGGGCAACTATCCCACTATCTATCCGGGTTTTACCCTATTAGTAGGAAAATCTTATAAAAGCTAAAGCATCATACAAGATAAGGTGTAACTAACGAAGTTATTGGTGTTATGTAAAGAAGTCAGTCAAAAAATCATCCTACATATCACAATAATAATACAAGACTGTGTTAACTCAAAATATTACTTTTTACAGAAATGACGATATTTGACAAATTTAGAGTTAATACAGTGTTTTTATTGTTAGTATATCCTCCATGCAGAAGGGTAAATTTCAATCGTTAAATCATTTATATTTTTATTATTTGTTTTGATTAATAAACATTGAAATATATTAACTTTTAATAAAAAAATGTGTATGTTAAAGAAAACTGCTAAAACAATGTAATTGGATTTGGCACTGCGAGAGGCGCATGTACTGCTAAAATTAATTTATTTTGGTAACACGATTATAGTGAAAATAAAAATGTGTTTTAAATTTATAATTACTTATTCCGTATCCAACTAGGAGAACAGCATGATCAATTTGACCTTGACATTCTTGGTTGTGAACTGTACCATTCGTATATTTATGTAAAGGCGTCGAATCAATAGCTAAAATAGAAAAAAGTTGTTTAATTGAAATCGTTGAAAATTTCGACATCGTTTTAAAGACATATGGCATCTAATCCATACTGGGTCCTTATTCACTATGTTTTTTTTCATTTTTGCGGCAAGCGCGCGCGATGCATTTCTAAGCGCAGCTCTCTATTAATAATTATGACAAGATTTTGACTGTTAAAAGCGCGGGCTTGCCACGAAAACGAAAAAAAAGATAGTGAATACGGACCCTGATTAGATTTAAAACGAGGGCAGGAAATTATTTTAAATCGAAGCCTTAAGCTTGATTTAAAGTTTCTCGTGCTATACTTTCTCTTTACTTTAAGGTGAATAGTAGCGACAGCTCGTAGAACGTTCACCAGGATTTTTATATCAAGAGGATCCTGTCCTGGAGATGACGTCCAGATTCAACCTTCTGTGGCCACTACCATTTCTTAGTAACCAGCTAGTTTCCGTAGGCCGCCAGGGTAATTATCGAAAATTCCAATAGAAATGTTAAGTGTGGTTTGAGTATTCAGGGTCTACTTACCGATACTTATAGGTCCAACCTTATGCAGCAATTGTTTTACTTTCTCTTGACTAGACAGATGATATTGATAACACTTCTTAAGTACAATGGCTACTTCGTTTTTATTGAAGTTACATTGACCTTGGGCGTCTTGGTAAGGATATGCAGATTCTTGTTCAATCCCACCCATTTTCATAAGTGAGCTAAAAAAAGTAAAAAATTAAAAAAAAACATAAATGAGAAAACCATAGCACATACCTCTGTGACGCGGTGGGAGTGTATCCGACTGCAGAAGGTCGTAAGTATACATCAATGTTATAAACGGAACTAATGGGAATCAGATTTCTCATAAGCTCCGTTAACGGAACTATTGGGAAAAAAAATCCCAGTAGTTCCGCCGCGGAACTTCTTCCACGGAATTACTGGGAATAAACCGTGAATCGATCCCCATCCAGAATAAGATTTTATATGATGAGCACGATGGTTTATTCTGTGTCTGGGTATTATTTATCTATAATATATATGTATTTAGGAATATATAAGTAAGTTTATTTTCACTGGTTTCCATAGTACAAGCTCTGCTTAGCTTGGGATCAGATAACGTTGTCCCAAGATATTATTAATATTATTATAATATAACATTGTTATTCCTTTACCTATAAACGGCATAATTATATCCTCCGACGCATCCATAGCTACTTTTGTCACAATCGACTATTTGTTGTTCAGATAAACTTATCATTTTTCCGTATTTAATGGCGTACTGACCTTCAATGTGACCTGTTTAAGTAGAAAATAATAATTACTTTAAAAATATGTCTGCATTAGTGGCGCAATTGTTGTGCAAGGGATTGTGTTTTCGACTTCCGCACGGGACACAGCTTCGTGAGATCAGACTACGCTATAATATAATAGCATACAGTTCATAGCTCAACAATATCGCTCACCATATATTATTTAGAACATGTTCAAGCTATTCTATATATTATTGCCTTACTATACGCTTTAAAATTCAATGCGATGTGTGGCGTTATGCTATGCGCGTAGGGTTACCATCCGTCCAGGTTTATCTGAATTGGTCCTATTTAAGTGATGTTCGGGGAGCGTCCGGACGGGGTCTTACTTGTAGTCTGGGTATAAAGTTTTCAAGCCGTGGGACACCACCGATGGGCATCTGCACAACTCCCGTGCTAGACGTGTTGACATGTCCGGGTTCTGATCTCCAAAATTGGAGGTTATTATGCTTCTTGTCCGTTGTTGACTGCCTCTGTGGAGCGGTGGGAGTGTATCCGACTGCTACGCAAGAGGTCGTGGGTTCGATCCCCACCCAGGATAAAACTTTGTGTTATAAGCACGATTATTTATTCTGTATCTGGGTGTAATATCTATAATATGTATGTGTTTAGAAATATATAAGTATGTTTATCAGTTGTCTGGTTGCCATAGTACAAACTCTGCTTAGTTTGGGATCAGATGACGTTGTGTGAGTTGTTCCAAGTCATTATTATTATTAATATTAACCTGCTTATAAGTTAGCGATGTTTGCAATATTACGTTTTAATTAACGTATATAATAAGGTACGATGGAACTGACATATACTAAAGTGTAAAAGTCCCTAATAATAAATAAAGATTAAAAAAATATAAGTATATATTAATATTATTATTACTTGCAGTAACTTTTTTGCAGAAATGACAATTCAAGGGTGTAATCCCTACTATACACATTTACATTGGAAATATTAAAAAAAACAAACCTAGATAGACTAATTAAGAATTTCTGAACTCAAATCCATGCTTTGTTTTTTTCGTGGGGTTGGCGCAAAAACTACTGAACAGATTCTATTAAAATTTTATGAGTAAAATCACTTACGACCGGATTAAATTAAAAAAATGGATAAATACATATCACCAGGCCGTTTTCTCTAAGACCTGAGCAATAACGTAAAATGATTGTTTTTGGACTTCATCTTCACAATATTTTGCAAATAACACGACTATCATAAATGGGATCTTTCAAAAAACTTACAATTAAGTAGTTCATTTATAGGACTATTACTTGACTAAGAAGTATCTCGCTATCATCTATAGGGATCTAGCAGTGGTGCATTTTTTGTTGAACCATACCGTAGCATCACAAAAAGTGTTGAGTTACATTATTTAATACAATTATAATCACTGGAATGCATATCTTCACGCTATGGTCAAAAGGAGCTAAACACAACTTTTCAAAAGATTAATTAGGATGGGTATTTCAATTAATAGTCAATAGGTATCCTCCGTGGTCCTGTGTGATCCTAGTTGGTGGTTAGCCTAGAACAGATATCGGCTAGTCGAGGGTTCGAGCCAGTTGAAGTTCCGTTTTCCTTTTTTGGTAAACTTTTTTTTCGCCTTTTTTATATTAGTTTTTACGAGTGAATTATAAAACCTATTTAAATTTCCTTTTACCCATTTATCTGTTTATTTTGTTGTTTTAACTCCCCGCTATGATTATTCAGTCTCTCAATTATTATTAAACTATTTATATATGAAAGAGAGCATCAGATTTTCCCTTCCCTACTTGCCTCGATTATAATGGAGTGAAATATGACCGGTGGCAATATCGGTGTTCAATCGAGTTAAAAGGCGTTGACTCTCTATAACAATGACCTGATACTCAAGATGGTTGTCAAGCCAAACTTGTCTGACCTAGTCTTGATAACGTTAAGGTCTCCATTAAGCTTAGTGATTGCCTTAGATATGTTATTCATACGGGCATGGGCATATAGTTGCAAATCATCCGCGTAAAGATGAAACGTACACTGATGGATTCTATAATTAAATAATAGAGGAGAAAGAATACTGCCTTGAGGAATACCAGCGTCAAGATCGCACCACCTCGATAAAGTATCACCCTTGCGCATGGACTGCTGGCGTCCCCCAATATAAGATGAGAATCTATCCAGCGAACCGGCCGAGAACATAAGATAGAATAGAAAGTTAGATATCATGGCTAACAGACATCAACAAAACTAAGAACGTAACTTTGGTCTCATCTATTTCCGGTCTAATGTAACTTTGAGAAGAGCAGTGGTGGTGCTGTGTGCTGGCCTGAAGTCTGATTGAAACTGGCTTTACAAATTGTTTTGAAACACAAAATGAACACTGAATCTAAAGAAAAAAATATGATGTGTGTCAAAGCAGAAAGAAGATGCCAAGAATAGGTATAACCATGTGGTGGGTAATACCATCGTTACCATAGAACTTAAGTACTAGTAACTTTACTAGTAACTTTTACTAGTAACTTTTTGATCTCGCCAATTTAAGAAAAGTGAAAGAAATCTACGTTGGGGCGAGGAAGGTTAGCTAAGTACTCACAGGTACGACACTTGGTTAGATGATTAATTGGTATAAAGGAGGTGAAATGAGTATTAGTTTCATCAATACCAACCGTCAACGGGGGATCAGTACTTCCATGATTGCCATCTCCCAGAGACCCAAATACGCTTGGGAGAAGATGAATTAATATGAAGAAGAATATGACAGCGTATAGCGTTGCCAATCATCTGATTACACTGATTCCTTGCAGTTTCATATAGGGCCCAGTTATCATAGTCATGGTCTTTCTTAAAATTGCAGAAAGCTTGATCTCTGCGCCGCATAGTCATTATGATGCCATTCGTCATCCAAAGAGCTGGTGGACGCCTAATTTTAAAAGGCGTACAACCCCATGACCAAATCATTGAAAACATCAACATTAGCATTTAACGTAGAAGTTTTAAATACGGCTTCCTAATCAAATCCCGGACGGAGCTATCCTCATCTATCCGAACAAAGCAACGCACGTAGCTTTAGAACAAGGTTTTGGTGGTTTTAGCTTGTAGGAGAGAGAGAAATTAAGTTGTGGTAAGATGACCCCGAAGCTAAAGATTATCCACGATGACGGACTAGAGAAGGAGCAGAGGTAAGAATTAAGTCCAACCAAGTATTCATTCCATCCAATATGTGATGAGTAGCTAGCAGTGGTAAGATATCGGGCTCAACGATATAGAGTAACTTACGGGTACGGAGGGAGTTACGGGAGAGGATATTGGTATTAAAATAGTCCATGATGACATGGTGAGTGCACTCTGACTCTATAGATTCCAGAATTATTTCGAAACTGGAAAAGTAATATAGATTGTTGTTTGGAAGGACATTGACGTTTTTAATTACTCTGTGTACATTGATTTGGAAGATAGATGAAAAAAATATCAAAATGGACTAACTATTTAGGATGTATTTTTTTATCTGTCAGTATATTTTGCTTATTGATGTTAATATCTTTTCCATTTTGCCTTAGACTTATTAGATGCTGCGCCTTTGAGGCAAGTGTCTCTGTCCTTTCAAATCAAGCAAAAATTATTTGCACTAACCTGTACAGCTGAAAGCATAACAACTGCGACAGGTCCCCTGGTCTTTCACTGGACCAACAGCCTGATGTTCGCGCCAATCAAAAAACTCTGGTGCATCATCATTAATATCATTATCACCCATCTTTTGACAAAGATCGTCATTAAATTCTCCTGGTGCCTTATATCCTGTATGCTTAGTTTTGAACTCTTCAGGTGTCAGATCCATAAATTTAGTTATACCTAAAATTAATATGATTATATTATAATTGATATATTTCATTAATATCAAATCATATGGTCTAGATAAACCGGCAACTTAAAGAAGGTTAGGTAAAATCATACCATACACAGTATGTTCGCTGGCACGGTTCTTTTGGTTGACATCTTTCAAGTTTTCTACAAATATGTAATAACGGGCTTCCTTTTCTTTTTCGTGTGCGTATTGTTTGTTGTACTTGTTGATGAAGTCCTCGAAGTGCGATGCAGCGTCTTCAAGATTGTAATACGTCGCAGACGCACTAAATGCGCTTGCGCACCAACACGCAGACATTAGTAGTACTACCAACATTTTCGCTTAGTAAATACAAGTAAAGAATTCGTAAGTGAAAGTGAGTGCTAAATTAAAGTAATCGTTGGCTTTTATACTACTCAGTAATCAGTATTATTTACAAGGAATTTAAAAATACCTACGTAAGAATTAAATAACATATTTTATTTACTACATGCATGTAGAAAATTTAAAATATCTACTGGCCAGACATACGCTTGTTATCTAGGCATTTTTGAATTATATTTAAATCAAATTATTTATTTATTTGTTAATACGCATTTTTCTACACCTGGTCCTTATTTTCTATATCAGAGTGATCCTTATTTTCAACATTTTGAAAATCAGCCGATGGTGCCGCATGGTCGGCGTAACGGGATTGGGCGAGGCTAAAGAAGAAGAATTTGGTTCTATCTTTTAAATTTTTTTTATTTTTTCATTGAGTTTCAGAGGTAGCCACCAATTCTACAACGACCATAAAATACAAAACCGGGCAAGTGCTAGTGGGGCCATGAACAATGTAGAGTTCCCTAGCTGCCCAGCACATTAATGCGGTATATGAAGTAAGTTTTCTGTTTTTTTTGTATCATAACAACGTTAAATAAGTAATTTTCATTGGAATTCGTACGAAAATATTTTTACTTCTAACTTGTTTAGTTGTTACTAGCAAACTTGTAAAGCCTATTTAGCTGTAATAGTTTTCGTTTTAATTCCTGAATTAAAAATCATCCTGAATATGATTTACAAGATGATTTTTATTTCAGTCAACAATTTCAAGGGGTAGTACATCCCGCAAGTAGTCAAGTTAATTTAAAAAATATATAGTAGGTACTTACATACACATTTTGTCATCATATAGTATAAAGGCAGCGTGGTAATATCACTACTGATGCTAGAAGACATCGTAATCTGGTCCAGATGGGTTAAAGTGGACGCCCACCGGAAAGAAGAAATATATAATGGAGGCTCAGACTTTTGTCATACCCATAATCCAGGCCTCAGCACATATACGCTTCTTATTTGGGCATTTTTAAAATATATAAATAACAGACGAGCAGATCGTGCACCTGATGGTAAGCGTCACACTAGCCCATAACAGTATCAGGGAGAACCAAATCTTTTTTTGGCAAAGATCTGAATGTCATGTGTTCTTAAGTTTCATTTGTCTAGTAATTATACTTGCTACAGTACCCTTCTACCGAAACATAGTGACGTATTAAATCACAATTTTAAGGAAGAATAACTGATACAATTGTGGTTCTCACTAAGACGGCCTATGGCTTAGACCAACCTCTGTTTTTTAATCTATCTATATTAATAAATAAGAGTTTGTTTGTTTGTTTAAACGCGCTAATCTCAGGAACTACTGGTCCGATTTGAAAAAATCTTTCACTGTTGGATAGCCCTTGTATCGAGGAAGGCTATAGGCTATATAACATCACGCTAAGACTAATAGGATCGAAGCAGCAAAGAGAAATGTTGCAAAAACGGGGATAATTTACGCAGACGAAGTTGAGCGGGACAGCTAGTTTTTAATAAAGAGGCTTCTCATTTACATATCGGTAACCTGCATCTTCGAGCGCTTATTTTACCCTGATATGAAAAGCTTTTACACTATCGAATACATGTTAAAAATAGATCAATCTTTTATATTGTCAGTTAAATGTACCACATTTACAAATATTGCTTTGTTTCTATTGTATTAATCAATTTCCCATCCCACAGCCTAGATAGGATAGTTGTTAGGAGTGGTTTTATGTCGGTAGTATAACGGGTAGGATTGGAACCCGCGACCTTAAGATTGCAAGTTCGATGCCTTAGCCATTAAGTTACCCCCGCGTCGATAAAATGCAACAAGATTAAGCGCTGAATCTCTTATACTGTAATGCTTAAATTTTAGCAGATGTGTATGCACCACACAATCAAATGCTTTTAAGAGATTGCAGCAAACATCAATTGCATCCTGCGAATTTTCTCAGGCGCTATCTATAAATTTTCATTAATAGCAGGTTGAATTGAAATTGGTCTACTCGGGTCGCTTTTTTACCCAGCTTTAAACAAAGCAATTACTTTACTGTGTAAACACGCCGGTATTTTATTTTATTAATATATATATATATATATATATATATATATATATATATATATATATATATATATATATGTATATTAATTTAAAGATAACTAGCAATGGATTGAGTCCCACATTACTTGCAATCTTGTTAACCCCTCCAGCTAAGCTTAAAAGCTGGTGTTAGGAGTGGGTTCACGTCGGTAGTATAATGGGTTGGATTCGAACCCACGACCTCACGATTGCGAGACCGATGCCTTAGCCATTAGGCTACTGCCGCTTTAACAGATATACCTACCCAATAAGTTTACTACCTTTTTTTGCAATCAATTGACTTAAATATTATGTCATTGGGCTTTATAAAATTAACGTCCCAAGCGTCTGGTGGACGTCCGTCCACCATAAACGCCTAGCAGTCGGCCGGCTTCGATGCGTAGATAAGCTGCACTATTTACAGTATCTTCGCTATTTTTTCCATTCGATTGATCACTAATCGAGCGAAAGGTGAGACCTCAGAATCTGTGTGGTAAAATGGCGGATTTTATTTTTTAAGAATTTTAATTTTGCGGTGGAAACCATAAACATTAGAAATTAATAAAATAAGATCCACTACATCTTTATATATATTTCTTGTGTGCGTGTGTATGTCACTTAACTCCTCCTAGACGGCGGGACCGATTTTGATGATTTTTTTGTGTGAGTTCAAGGGGATTCAAGGATGGTTTAGATTCACAATTGAACCCGATTTACAAAAAAAAAGAGTCAAGACGAAGTTCGCAGGGACAGCTAGGCATTATATAATTTCATGCAGTCGGAGGCATTAATGAATCTCGATATACTTAGTGTAGTCCCCCCAACTGCATGGAATTATATAATTAGTAGGGGATCTTATTTTATTAATTATACCTTTTGAAATGCTTAGGATGAACCCTTTAATTTGATACCCATATTTTTTTAACCATTTAATTCTACACCACTTTTTGTTTCACACCTCTTTATTTGACATCTCACAGTCGCCATGTTTGTTTTTATATATATTTATGAACATATATGCGATCAAGACGAATCTAACGACATCTTAATTTATTGTATAAATCCGTTCAGTGGATTGTGAGATAGGTAATAAAAAATATTCCATACATACAAGATACGTGCGAAAAACATAACTCTTCCTTACAGTCGGGTAAAAAGCACTTTTAATGGTAGATTTTATCAAGTTTTAGAGGAATCATTGTGATATTATACTTTTTATTCAATTTTCCCTGGTCCTAGTCCCTGACTCAGTGGCGACGGAAGACGTCGAGATATTTGCGCAGTTAGGCAACGTTGCCACTGCCGGTCCATAGATGGGTGACCGTTTTCGAAATAAATCATACTCTGTCCATCTGTCCTGAACCTAATCACTCACCGGTTGTGTCGGTTTCTGTCTCGTGTCGTGCTACGAAAATAGAGAGTGCACTTGTGTATGCGCATACAATTGTGCACTTTAATATCTCTTTCGTATTTAGTTAGGCTCTGACGAGATAGACCGCTGTAACCGACGTCAGTTAGGAGACCATTTAATGATTTTTTTTTAACCTGATCAGCATTATTTTGGTAGCACGGATTCCAAACTTGAGAGCCATAATCTTAATGGTTTCTGACAAAGTACAAAATTAGTAGGTATAAACAATGATTTTTAAGTAAAAAGGTTGGTACAAAAATGAAAACATAAATTTTAAATTTTAAAAAATACATATATTCAAACCACACACAATAAATGCATATTTAATAAGACTGGTATTACTTAATTAAGTAAGTAAACAACTTGAAAAGGATTGGACCATGGGATAATAATATAATCGGTACTTAATAAAGAACAACGAAATAAGCTTTTTCATGGATAGTTAATTACAAGTCCAAGACGTAAACTGCCCGTGGCAATATTGGTTCCTACTTGTATGAAACAGATTCTGAACAGGTCTCAGCAGACATTGCTGTATCCGGGGCAGTTCCAATGACGCAGACCGCAAACGGCTCACGCGTGGTACGACATTCTGAGGCCTCGATCTCGGATCTGGGAATATAAATGGCTTGAACTCCAATGCAGTCGACTGCAGACTACAATGGAGCTGCAGTCTGTAGCTTGTCTCGGACTTGTACCTTTTGGTACAAATGGTACAAGATTGTTGGTTTGGTACTGATGGTCATGTTTTATAGACAATTAATTCATCCCATTGCTCAGCAATAACCTGGCTGTATTTTTTTAGACAAATATAATTTTTAAATAGGAGTTCTATTATATTCATTTGAAATAGTTATATGTAGAATTATTCAATAATGACTGACGACATGTAATCGTTCATCATGCCACATGGATTCTGGCCTTCCTGACGTTCCATCCTGAAATAACCCCGTTCGCCCCAAGCCTTGCCCCAAGAGTTTTTCACAATCCAGAAAGGCATTCCATGTTGACCTGAAATAAAAAGGAATATTTTCAAAACGGTTAAAGGGACTTCTACATATTTAAAAATCTATGACTATAGAGTACAGATGTGAGAAGGAACATAGTATATGGAAGAGAAACTGAAATAGTGAAAATGAAATGTAATTAAAATTTATAATTACTTGTTCCATATCCAACGAGGAGAACAGCATGATCTACTTGACCTTGACACTGTTGGTTCGGAACTATACCACCCCTATATGTCTGTAAGGGTGTTGCATCAACAGCTAAAATGAAAAAAAGTTATTTAAATGACTTCGTTGAAAATTTCGATATCGATAAAGGAAAACGTCATGAGGTACCTAATAGGCACGCTTATACACAAAAATTTATAGACATGTGTCATCTAATTCACAATGAGCCTGAGCGTATGGCACGTTCTGTCCAGGGGGTCTCGACAAAGTCTCATTCGAAAAGCGATGTCGTTAATGGAAAAGAACTACAGTATAGAATTCTACGTTTGCGGTGGAGACCATAGACATTTTTTTGCGAACGGACTAGTACGGTGTTATCGAATTCGCCACGGAACGAATGTACCTTGTCTAACCCCCCCCCCCCCCCCCCCCAGGATGTTTGCTACCCAGCAGCAATAGTAGTAGAACCTTATAAACATATAAGTAAGACGCTGCACTGTGCACATCCATTATTAAGAAAATATCTTCATTTTAAAATATCTACACCAGTGAAACAAATAAAATGTGCGCAGCATTGGGCGTCTATTAGTAATCTTAAATCAAAGCTCTATGCTTGATCCACAGTTCTTTTAACTCTCGTGCTGTGTTTTTTTTCTTAAGAATCCTGTTAGTTCCGTAGCTCCTGCTTGGATATGACGTCCAGATTCCGTCGGTGGCCACCACTACCAGTACTAGTAACCAGACAGTTTTCGCAGGTGGCTAGAACAACCAGTTAAAACAAGCTATGGCCTAGCAAGAATCACCTCAGATCACCAGAAGGCCCAAAAGAAGATCTGTAGAAATTCCTATAGAAGTGTTATATACCGCCAGTATTCAGGAGCTACTTACCGATACTTATTGGCCCAACTTTGTGCAGCAACTGTTTTACCTTATCTTGACTAGACAGTTTGTATTGATAACACTTCTGAAGTACAGCAGCTACTTTGCTTTTATCGAAGTTACATTGACCTTGGGCACCTTTGTAAGGATATGTAGATTCTTGTTCAATTCCTCCCATTTGTATAAGTGAGCTAAAAAGCGTAGAAAATTAAAAAAAACATGATAGAGAAAAGTCATGGTACATCCATGATATGACTTGTTATTTACCTAAAAGAGCCAGCCATATATCCTCCGTTGCATCCTTCGTTAGTTTTGTCACAGTCGAGTATTTGTTGTTCAGATAAACTTATAATGCTTCCGTGTTTAATGGCATATTGACCCTCAATGTGACCTGTTTAAATACATAATTATAAATTACTTTTAATTCCTGAACAGTATCATGGTATGATATCGAGTATGTCAGTGGCGCAACTGTTGTGCGTACAGCTGCTGTGAAAGAAATTGTGGTTTCAAATCCCGGACGGAACACAACTTTGTGAGATTCATTGATATTGGTTCAGAGTCTAGTTTTAACTTGGGTAGATATTTATTTATTTAAATTTTATGCTCTGAATAAAGTCAGTTTTTTTTAATTGCATAAACTTAATGATATAATCATTCTCTGCCAATCTACCATATGGCGATAGAAATAAAATGTATGTGTATGACAGTACACACAAAACAATAGAACAATTCCTTAAAAACCATACTAATTGATGACTGATTGTGAGCTTGATGGTAAGCATAATTTTACTTTTAACGGCGTCTATGCCTATTGGATCAAGTTTAGACGTTACTGACCAGTACTGCTGAAACTGAAACAACTGCCACACTGCCCCTGGTCTTTGACTGGACCAACAGCTTGATGTTCGCGCCAATCAAAGGATTTTGGTGCACCTCCATAATTAATATCATTATCACCCAGCATTTGACATTGATCGTCTCTAAATCCTTCTGGTGCTTTATATCCTGTATTCTTAGTTTTAAACTCTTCAGGAGTTAGATCCATAAACTTTGTGATACCTAAAATTAATATAATTTTATTTTATGTTTCACTAATATCATATGGTCCAAATAGACATAATGAAGGTCAAGTAAAATCATACCATGCTCAATATATTTGCTTGCATTATTTTTTTGGTTGACATCTTTCAAGTTTTCTACAAATATATGGTAACGGGCTTCCTTTTCTTTTTCATGTGCATATTGTTTGTTGTACTTATTGATGAACTCCTCGAAGTGCGATGCAGCGTCTTCAAGATTGTAATAAGGCACAGACGCACTTAATGCGCTTGCGCACCAACACGCAGACATTAGTAGTACTACCAACATTGTCGCTTTGTAAATAATTCGTAAGTACTTGTGAGTAACAAATGAAAGTAATCACTGGCTTTATACTAAGTCACTTATCAGTAATCTGTATTATTTATAAAGAATTTAAAGATTGTTTTGACCATAAAAATTGATTTGAAAAAATCCTATGTAAGAATGAAATTAAAAACATATCAAGAATATTGCACATATTTTATTTTACTACATTTATCAGAAAATTTAAGGAATCTACTGATCAGACATACGCTTCTTATCAAAATACATATATCAAATTATCGTTTTAAACTATTAATTTGCATTTTTCGATACAATAATGCTTTACTTTACTGTACCTGCTTACTTTTTTTAGATTGTCATATACTTTGTAATTTGCAATCTGTTCATAACGTTGATAAGCATAGACAGCTTTGGTTATTTTCGTAATCCGGATATTTTTACTGAATCGATAAAGAAAGAAAAGCGTAGTACATCTTGTTTCATTGCAATTTACAGAATAACTTTTCATCGGCATCATACAGCAACAATGAGCTAGAGCATTTCCAGAAAAAGGCAGTGTTCCATTAACACAAGCAATGCTTTAGGACAAAGCAGTCTGGTCCAGGCAGGATAAAGTGGACGCTCAGGCTGAACCGAGGCCTCAGTACTTGGTAAAATAAATCCATGGCATTTAGTAAGTTATGCCGTCTGGTACCGGCTTAAGAATAATACTATTCCATCACTTCCCTTGGGTATTGTCAAACCGAATAAGGGTTGTGACACCGGAGGACAGACAGCAGCAGTTCTCTGTGCGATTAAGGCAACCCCCAGAAACCAACAATAAGTAAGAAGACTCGAGAGAGAATACCACGAGTCTTCCCTCTTGAGTCTTGAGGCGAAACCATGGCTTATTAAATATATCCCAGAACTGAGATATATTTAGTAAGCTATGATTTCTTGCAGCAATGTGAAAAATATATTTACAGGCCAGTCATACGCCTAGCTGCCTAAACCGGTAGACTTCTTACCATTTACACCAACACATTAAAGGCTGACCCTAAAGAAGGATGTGAAAAACGGCCAGGGTATTGCTATGAATACCATAAAATTTTAATTTATGAATGAGTATGTCATAGCAAATGCAGTCAAACGCCTTGGAAAAGTCACAGAATACGGTAAGCTCAGTATAACTATATGTGTTTATAAAGCTACTCGAAGTTGAGTGACTCTTAGTAAACCCGTACTGATCGTCATGAAAAAGGTTTTTCTTCCTGATTTAAATAGAGGTGTGTTTTTGTTATTAATAATAATAATATCTTGGACAACTCACACAACGCAATCAGATCCCAAACTAAGCAGAGCTTGTACTATAGAAACCAGCCAACTGATAAACGTACTTATATATTTCTAAATACATAGATATTATAGATAAAATAACACCCAGACACAGAATAAACCATCGTGCTCATTACACAAAGTTTTATCCTGGGTGGGGATCGAACCTCCTTCCTTGACTTGACCTCTTGCGTAGCAGTCGGATGCACTCCCACCACGCCACAGAGGCAGTCATTGGACGGTTCTTCGACAGGATGATTAATTTATGTCCGTTCCTCCAGCCGACTCTTTCACCTGCGCACAGTTCGCCTACAGAAACTTTCATTTTCGACACTTTCGACGACAGACCTTTTCAGCTACAGAATGTATTACTGACATGACGAGAAACCTATAACTCTTTTAACTACAGCCCTTTCCATCTACGCGGAATTCGCCGTCAATATTAAGACAATTTTGCCTCTTACCTGAGTGAAAGAATTCAATACGTTGATATAGGCGGAGTAAGGTCGTCTGGATCGCGTGCCTCAGGGATCAATACTCGGTCCTTTTTTTATATTAATAACTTTTGTGACATCATTCTATTTGCTGATGACACTCCTCTAATTTTTAGAATTGATCGTAAACTAGAAAATTTTGAGAAAATAAACAGAACACTCGCACTAGTTCAAGATTGGTTTACAACGAACAACCTACTTCTAAGTCCCCTAAAAAACTAAATGTATTAAGTTTAGTCTGCCAAATGTGAAAAGTACTAATACGAGTATAATTTTAAATAATGAGGTGATTAGCTTTGTCGACTCAACAGTTTTTTTGGGAATACATTAGGCAATAGGTTACAGTGGGGCACCCAAATATCATGTCTCGCAGGAAAACTCAGTTCTGCAGCGTATGCGGTCACCAAAGTTAGACAGCTTACGAACGTAGAAACAGCTCGACTAGTATATTTTGGTTATTTTCACAGCTTCACGTCCTACGGCATATTGCTTTAGGGCAAAGCGGCTGATATACAAACTATTTTTATTCTTCAAAAACGTGCAGTGCGTGCGATATATCAACTAGGAGCACGAGTTTCCCTTAGAGAAAAGTTTAAAGAGATAGGCATTATGACAGTTGCATCACAATATATATATGCAAACGTTATGTTTGTAAAACAAAACTCACATTTATATAACAAAAATAGTGATATTCACTCTGTCAATACAAGAAATAAGCACAAATCGGTAGGTCAATATCATAGGCTTCATAAAACTCATAACTCATTCATGGGACTAGGTGTTAAATTTTTCAATAAAATCCCAGTTAGCATATCAAGTCTACCAGTAAATAAATTTAAGAATGTAGTCAAGAGACATCTTATACTTACTGACTATTCACTAGCTTACTATTACTTACTAGCTTACTATTCAATCGATGATTATTTAACTGATAAAGATAAATGGATGTAGTTCGTTGCTCCCTATTAATGTATATTGTTGTATTGTTTATTGCAGTCGATTCTATATTTACTGGTAATGCCTGTTCGCAAACAATAGGTAAAGCCCGAGAAAAGAACAGGCAATAAAATCTCGTGGCCACTCTTTCGTTTTTTTGGGACTTAGAAGTAGGTTGTTCGTAGTAAACCAATCTTGAACTAGTGCGAGTGTTCTGTTTAATAATAATAAATAATAATAATATAGCCTTTTATTCAGATGACTTGGTACATTGGATTCTTTTGTAACGAACTAACATTGAAATCTTATATTTAATAAACAATTTAAACTAATATTTGTTGCTTCGTTATCTTTCCCAAATCTGCTTGCCAGTCGGCATAGGCCTCCTCCAACCTTTTCCATTCCTTTCTCTCTTGAGCCACTCTGTTCCATGTGACTCCTGCCACTTGTCTTACATCATCGTCCCACCTTTTCTGTGGTCGACCTCTCTTTCTCTTGCCTTCCCTTGGGTACCACCATGTCACCTTTTTGCTCCATTTTTCGTGTCCTCTTGCCATGTGACCAGCCCATCGCCATTTGAGTCTTTTGATTTTGTTTATTACATCGGTAGTTTTTGTTTTGTTTCTAATGAGGACTTTTTTTACTCTGTCAGACTTTTTAATACCTAGCATACTCCTTTCCATGGCATACTGGCAAGTTGCTAGTTTGTTTGAGGTCTCCTGATTTAGGGACCATGATTGACACCCATATATAAGGACAGGTAGTATGCAGGTATAGTAGGTACAGTTTGCTTTTTAGGTTTATATGGAGCTCTTTATCTTTCATAGCCTCTCTTAAACTCCAGTATGTCTTCCAGCCATTTGTAATTCTTCTGGCCACTTCCTTCTGCATCGGATCTTTTTGAGTTATTAGCAGACCTAGATATATGTACTCGTCTGTATATTTGATTTCAGTGTTTCCTAGATCTATAGTATGTTTGTATCCGTTTGTCATTACTCTAGCTATCTTTTTGCGGATTCATTACTGTTACAGTACAATATCTTTGTGCTGTATCTACAATCTACATCACAATCTTATGTTCCTTATCGCACGTTCAGTATCTATTAAATGTTTCTACTATCTGTTATCAACACGAAGTCGTTAGTATATAAGATGCACCTTTGGATAATTATAACCAGACTATACTACATCTTTTGTCTTATTTATACCTAATCATATACTGCCAAGAAGTTTGGCAAATTGGTGACCCCGACGTGATAATACATTATTATTTATATACATCAGCAAATAACTAATGACAGGCGTCATCAAATTCCACCGCGTACAATAGCATTATTATTTATATACATCAGCAAATAACTAGTAAGGTCTAGGTCAAATTTATATTGTAAACACTATTACTATAATTTTTTTTTAAAGGGGGGTGTACTGTTACAGTACAATATCTTTGTGCTGTATCTACAATCTACATCACAATCTTATGTTCCTTATCGCACGTTCAGTATCTATTAAATGTTTCTACTATCTGTTATCAACACGAAGTCGTTAGTATATAAGATGCACCTTTGGATAATTATAACCAGACTATACTACATCTTTTGTCTTATTTATACCTAATCATATACTGCCAAGAAGTTTGGCAAAATTACCAACCCTACTCTCTCACTTTCTTTCGCAAGTTCTCTTATCATTCTGGTTAGGTCCTCTGCTGTTCTTGCCAGTAGCACTATATCATCGGCTAATCTCAAATGCGACAGTAGTACACCGTTTATGTTGATTCCGAGATGGTCCCAGTGAAGCCTTCGGAAGATTGATTCTAGTACTGCGGAGAATAATTTCGGAGATAGTGGATCTCCCTGCCTGACTCCTTTTTCTACTCTGAAAAAAGCACTTTTCTTTTCTAATTGAATTCTTGCTCTGCTGCTGCTATATACATATGTTTCTTATTAATCTAATATATTTGAGCTCAACTCCTTGTTCTAGTAATGCCTCCCATATTTTATCATGTTGTAGAGAATCGAATGCTTTGCGATAATCAATAAATGCAATGTAGTATGTTAGTTGGTATTCGTTGTATTTCTCAAAGATTTGACGCACTACGTGGATGTGGTCGATCACTGAGTAGTCTTTGCGGAATCCTGCTTGCTCTATAGGTTGGTGTTCGTCTAGAGTTCTTTCGACCCGTTTTAATAAGATCTTAGCAAAAATCTTATATACATTAGACATAAGGCTAATAGGGCGATAATTTCCGATGTCGTATTTATCCCCTTTCTTATACAGTAGGATGATGTGAGACTCGGTCCATTGCTGGGGGATGGTTTCAGTATTCATGATGTCATTGAACATGTCTGTGAGGACAGGTATCAGGGTCTCTTTGCTATATCTTAAAATTTCATTGCTTATGCCATCAGGCCCGGGTGCTTTCTCACTCTTTTGTGTATCAATAGCCTTGCTGGTTTCAGCTTGGAGAATACTGGGGGTGTTCGAGGTATCCGCTACGTTGATTTCAGTTTGCGTAGTATTGTTTCGATATAGTTTTTTGTAGTATGACGTAGCTGTTTTTAATATGTTAGTTCTGTGATGGTCCAATTTTCCTCGGTCGTCTTTCATTTTTACGATCCAGGTCTTCGTGTCAGTCAATTCTTTGAGTGCTTTTTTAGTTCCACCGGTTTTCTGTATGTAATTTTCTATCGTTTGCATCCTTCGTTGTTTTCTATCCTTTCTCATGCTTTCATTAATATCTTTGCTAATTTTGGCTAATTTCTGTCTTCTATTTTGAGTACTTTTTTCGTTAATGAGTTGGTTTCTTTTTTCTAGGAGTTTTATAGTGGCTGTTGATAGTGTTCCTTTTGCACTAATTTTAGTATCTGCTTTGAGTTTAGTTTGAGTTTTGATAATATTCTCTATATGATTGTATTTATCTTGGGTTTCTAGTTCCTTAGTGTTCTCTTTGAGGTCTCTAAGTTCAGCTTTTAGCGCTATTGCTATTTGTTCCAATTGCTGTTCGTTGAGTTTTCTGTTTCCTGACTCTAGTCTCGGTCTAGTTGCCTTTGGTTGATTTGTTTGGAGCTCAGTTCTAAGTAGCCTATGATTGGTGTGGAAGTTAAATCTTTTAATGACGGTAAAGTTTGTGAAGTAGCTGTTTCTGTTGGTCATAATGAAATCAATTTCGTTTTTTGTTTTACCATCCGGCGAGATCCAGGTCCACATGCTCTTCCGGTTCTTCTTGAACATAGTATTTAGGATTGTTAATTTATTTTCTAGTGCGAAGTTTGTAATTTTTTCCCCATTTCTGCTCCTGGTCTTGTTACTATATGAGAATTGCCCTAGTATTGCGTTTTCTCCTGCATGCCTTGCTCCAATTTGGCCATTGAAGTCTCCCATGACTACAAGGTTTTTATGGGTGTGCTCTTGAATTGCTTCGTTTAAATTACTGTAGAAGTTGTTTATTGTTTCCAGACTTGATTGCTCTGTAGGTGAATATATTTGTATAATAGACCACGGTTTTTTGTATCCTGGTAGTTTCAGATTCATAATCGCTATGCGTTCTGATATTCCTATGAATTCTTCCACATATTGTTTTAAGTATTGTTTGATAATGAATCCTACCCCATATTGGCCTTGCGTCTCCCCTATGTGATATAGTAAATAGTCTGGATGACAAGTACCTAATACTTTCGCCCATTCTTCTTACTTCGCTCAACCCAATTATGTCCCATTTGATTTGTTTTAGTGCATGTGTCAGTTCTGTAAGATTTTCTTCTTTTCCTAAGGTGAGTACATTGATAGATGCTATGTATATTACTGATTTTCGGTGATTGTTGGCTTTAGATTTTGGAGGGTTGTGGTCGCTTTCCCCCTCGAGGACCAGTCGGCTTGGGGGAGTTCGTTGTCTTTTTGTTTCTTTATTGGCAGTTTCTTTGGTTGGTTTTGGTTTCCGTTCGCCGTTCTTTAATTGCTATTGGTTTTTATTAGTATTAGGTATGTTCGTAAGGGAGCTGGATCTATTTCGCATTAAATCAAAAGCATTTGTTCTGTTTGTCTTGGTTACGTTTACGGTTTGTTGTCTCTTTGGCTGAATATTACCTGAAGAGGGTGAAGCGGATATTTTCCTTTTCCTTTTCTCTTGGCTGTAGTTGTTCTCTTTCACGATTAATTTATCATACTTTATATATGCTAAATTGCCCTTTTGTCTCTCTTCAGTTAACTTTACTTGCAGCTCTTTTCTTTTTTCTGACACTTCTTTCGAGTAATCCTCCGAAACGTAAATCGTTTTTAGGTTCTTTTTACTTTTGATAATTTCGGTCTTTTTCCAGTTGTTTATAAACGAACACAAAACCGGTCTCGGTTTGTTGCTCTCTCTCTGTTTATTTCCTAAGCGATAAATTTTGTTGATATCATGTTCTTCCATTTTAATACTCAAATCCTGATTGAAGGTTTCCTTAAGCTTTAGTATTAGTTCATGAGAGGATTTTTCGTTTTCTTCTAAGCCGAATACTATAATATTATTGTTTCTCTCAGCCCTCTTTAGATAATCTATTTCTTTTTCTAGTTTTTTTACTTTAGTTTTCAAGGTCTTATTTTCTTCTATAATGGGGATTAGTTTATCATCCATCTTTTCCATAATACTCTTTGTTATAGACTCCTTCAATTCGGCATTTTGACTTTGCATCTCTAATTTCATTTTCTCAAATAATATTTGGAATTGACCTTCCATTTTATATTTTTAACTGCGTAACACGAAACGCGATATTAGATTGTGATAGAAATGTTTTTCTCAATATTGGCAACACTGCTTGATATGTCAGAATTGTTGACGTTTATGACAAGTGTCACTGAGTGAACAATTTGTTGTTTTCGTGTTTTCTAACCTCCAATCCAATGTTTGTATTTTGGTTGTAGATCCACGACGGATTTCAGTAATCGCACTTCACTATATGTTTTTAATCACTTCAAGATGTCCCGATATTATATATACGAACCAGAAATTGCGTTTACTTTTTTTATTTCGCTTATTTCACTCGGAGTTTATCACTACGATGTTGACAGTTCTGATGCCGGAAACGGAAAAAAGAGTGTTCTGTTTATTTTCTCAAAATTTTCTAGTTTACGATCAATTTTAAAAATTAGAGAAGTGTCATCAGCAAATAGAATGATGTCACAAAAGTTATTAATATATTATTTTTTGCGTTTTAGTTGCCTTATATTTATTTTTGAAGTCGATAATATTTTTTTATAAAAAAAGTTTTTTATTTCTTACTTTTTAGTGGGTTGGTTTGTAATTCACTTAAGTTACAACAGGCTTATGTAAACTGCTCAAATCCTTTTACAAAATATTGCTTTGCCCGTTGCAGGGCCGTTAAATGTTAAGGAGTTCACTATCAGCTCTATTACATTGTGTAATAGTAGTATGACGAAAATAATATGCTACTCAATACCATATTAAAGTAATTGAATCGCAAACTGTGAAATATTGTATAGATCCACTCGACTTTTGTGGTCTTCATCATCAGTTCCACTTCACCGATTGGTGATTTTTAATAGTAAATGCACGAATCACTATGAAATACAACTAAATTACTGTAGGTGTGCCTTTAATATTTGAAGAGTTCTCTCGATTTCTCCAGGATCCAATGATCAGATCGTGATCTGATGACAATGGGACTAACTTGGAAGTACACCCTTTCAAATTGCATCGTAAAATCGCAAACCGTGAAATATTGAATACGTCCGCTCGTCGTTTGTGGTCTTTATCATCAGTTCCACTTCACCAGTTGATGCTTTTTGAGAGTAAATGCACGAATCACTATGAAATATACATTAATCCCTGTCGGCCTGCCTTTAATAATTAAAGAGTTCCCTCGTTTTCTCCAGGATCTCATCATCGGATCGTGATCTGATGACAATGGGACCAACTTGGAAGTATACCCTTTCAAACAGAAATCGGTGCGTAATCGGTGAATAAACATACAAAAAAAATAAAAAAAAACAGTCGAATCGAGAACCAGAGGAGGTTCTCAATTCGACTGTATTTTTTTTTTATTACGCAAAGACGGCTGGACCGATTTGAAAAAATTTTTTTTTTTAAGTCGGTTGAAAAGAACTACGTACCTACACTAAACAAAGTGAGCTCAATTAATTCTTCTTGTAAATTAAACATTACGTGTGCGAACTTATGACAAAACACTGTATCTTTAGATAGCGACTGACCGAAACTAATGTTTGTTTTGTCAAAACACTGCAAGCTAGAGTAGTGTTTTGACAGAATTCAACCTTTTTATTCCTCGCATTTTGACATCCAGTGTATATCCTTATAGTGCATCTCAGTAATTATAAGAGTTAATCAAATTTGTATTTGTATACCAGACCATGTAACCAAGTGCGAGGACTTCTTCTAGAATCTTAATAAATTAATGAATAATGCACATTTTATTTAAATAATAACGACTGAATCTGGTCAACACGGGAAACAAACTTGAGAGCCATACTTGGCTTCCGACATAGGTACAAAAATAAATCCAAAACAATACATTTTAAATATATAATTTTTAAAACCATACGTATATGTGATAAAAAAAATACCTAATAAATGAAGGAATCAACTCGAAAACATAGGCTATTAAAATAACAATTAAGGTATGAATAGGCACTAGGCACGTAAAAAGATCGCATTTTGTTGCATGGATAGTTAAGGACAATGCACAGACGGAATCCAAAAGGCAAATTGCAAGTGATATATTATCAATTTTTATTCCGAGCAGGAGGCTAATTCACGTATTTAAAGCAGTAAAGTTGCCGTTAAATTTCGATTAAACGGCCATTTTCGTATTCTTGTAACTTTGGGATCGATCTCAAAACCGCTTGCACACTGTACTAGAATGTCGTTATTGCGCTCTCGAGACGCAAGTTACAAGAATACGAAAATGGCCATTTTAATCGTAACTTAACTGCAACTGAACCGCAACTGAACTGCAGCTGAACTGCAGCTGAACTGCAGCTGAACTGCAGCTGAACTGCAGCTGAACTGCAACTAAATGCTTTAAATACGTGAATTTACCCGGACATGTATGCGGTGTTTTTTATCACTAACGCGGACCTCAAAGCTTGTATGATATATCTGTCTGGTATAGAAACGACAGAGGTCTTCAGCCGGAACAAAAACGACTATAACAGCAGGCTGCAATTCCGCCTGCGGCTCCAGTCTGCAGCTTATCACAGACTTGTTGCCAGATCTTCACTATCTATTGCACTTAGAAAATGTAACTGATAGTCATATTTCATCATCTCCTCACTCACCACCAGTAAGGCTGTCATTTCCAGGCAAATTGTAATTGAAGTGACTGTTCTAGTACCCAGTATATACACAACACTACAATAGATATAGTTATGGATTAATTAATGTCAACTGACGTCATTAAATCGTTCATCATGCCACATGAGTTGCCGTCTTCCGTACGTTCCATTCTGAAATAACCTTGTTCGCCCCAAGATTCGCCCCAAGAGTTTTTCACTATCCAGAAAGGCATACCGTCGTTAGCTGAAATAATAAAGTAAAATATGAATATCAAAAATCGACGCCTGTTCAAAAAGGAAAACGACTCAATGGATTTTTATTAACCTCAGGCCTTAACAGCCAATAGGGTATACAGATACAGATATCAGAAGTGAGTATCTGTAAGCGTTAAATAACAATTCAAGAACCGGCAGTAGCATAGATGAAGGGTATGGCAATGAAAGTAGCAGTTGTAGATACTAGCTGAAATGTGCTGATTGGCAGAATTTTTCAATTCAATTAATTCAATTTACTGTAGCGTCACCCTTGTTTACAGAATTTCGACGGACACTTTTCATACCCATAGATATTACTACTTATTGTGTACTCCATGCAGCCGAGTAAGGTTGGCACTCAAGTCATTGTCTCTTTTTATGAAGTGTCAAAACGACGCTCTATACTATAATGAACTAAATAATAAAAATAAATATTTTTAAGCTTCTTTTACATGTATACCACCCTGTCATGCCCCTCCATACATGTAACAGAAGCTAAACAACTTTTTTTTCAGCAAATATCAACGTGTGGCAAATCATTCGACAGGTATTTTAAAAACATTTTGAAGATTTTATAATTGTTTTGTTTGATCGAATTATTTTGAAAATAATCGCTCCGAAAGTTGCATAAATTGCGCTCCCCCCCCCCCCCCCTTTACTTTTGAACCGTGTGACCAAAAAATATGAAAAAAATCATAAACGTAGCGCTTAATAATTACTTTGAACTAACATTATTTCGGACATGGTGGGATATACCGTCATTAAGTTATTGCTGAAAAACTACTTTTCTCAACAAAAGGGCATAAGTATCATGAACATACGCCTTTCTGCTGATGCATTTATTCGAGGCTACGGAACCTTACACTGAGCATGGCCCGACATGCTCTTGTCCGGTTTTTATTATTATTCGTTTTGATCATTTTATATTCTAAAGCATATTTCTTAAACTTATGCGATATTTTAAATGATTATTTCTTCTATCAATAAAAAACTATGCCATTGTCCTTGCGCTACTGAAGTTAGACCACACCTTTTTGTTACACGTTTATAGTGAAAACGAAATGTATTTTAAATGTATAATTACTTGTTCCGTATCCAACGAGGAGAACAGCATGATTTATTACAACTTGACATAACAGGTTGGGAAAAACACCATTAGTATAAAACTGTAAGAATGTGGAATCAATAGCTGAAACAGAAAAAAGTTATTTATGGAATATCAAATACAAATACAAATTCATTTATTTGCTTGAAATAAGGGTTTACAAGGGTTCTTAAATATAATAATGTCCATTTAACCTTACTACCTGAATAGGTGTGCAAAACTTACAAAACTAGGAATTAGATTGATAAAATACGTTATTGAAATTTGAATTAATTAATATTGTCAGTAAATAGTCATATATTTTATCTCGCATGTCAATTAATTATTATCACATACAATTAAAATTCAATTCAACCAT